>JAVGVS010000502.1:217282-254544 GCA_032718565.1 Distichodus sexfasciatus | reverse complement strand
CAAACTGAATCAGAAGCTTATTGCTTTATCGTTTTGCTGCTCGACACATTTCAAAAAGAATAAGAATCTACAAGAGAAGACTGTTTGGTTTACTCATATTTTAATGATTTCTGCGTCAAGTATTACATTTCATATTTCACAGACCTAGAGGAGGTCTCGCACTACTCTAAAGATGCGCACTAATCTGCCAGATTAGTTCTGGTCTGATCAAGCAGCCGAAAAAAGTTGCATCATGACGCGCAAAATGTCATTTAATCAGTATTAGTGGAGCCTGCGCGTCCTGCAGCTTACAACGATCATCGCGCAGCCTCAAGAACATTTCCAGCCACTGTTGCGCGCTTTGTATTGATTTCTATATGTTCGCTCGCTTGCTCAAATTCTGCTCACAACTTACTTGCCCAGTTCCTCAAAGAGCTGATACTCGTCGGTGAACCTGGTGCAGGTTGTTGAAGTCATTGCCGAAAAAGACGAAGAGAAGGAAAAAATCTGAAGCAAAAAAAAAAAGAAGAAGAAAGTCTTCTATTGACAAGCTCTTCCTCACTGGTGCACCAGCGGAGCCAGCGCGGAATGAAGGTGCAGGTTTGACTGGAGACTAGGGGAAAAGGAGTGCAGCCGGGCAGCAGGTAGAGATCCTGTGTGCGGTGTTCGTAAAGGGCAGGTTGGGGCAGATGAAGTGAGGAGCGTCAGCGCGGCGGCGGCGGTTCTCCTACTCGCCTCGGACGCGAGCCGCGCGACACTTCCTGCTTGTTAAAGCGGCGCGCCAGTTTCCTGCCGAGCAGCGGCGCCCTCTGGCGGTGAACACGACCAATGTTCAGAAATATTTTAATACGGCGAACGTTTACCAATACTTATTTTAGACTTTCTCTTAGATTTCAAAAGTCAAAGTAAACTTTATTGCTATCTCTGCTATATACTGTACAGAGAGGCGAGACGACGTGGCTCCAGTTTTTACAGTGCGATAAGAAAGAGGGAACAAAGAACTAAGAAAAAGGCACATGGAATAAACAATGTATAAATAGAATACAAAATATACATTTTAAACTAGGAATGGAGTACTCTAAACTAGAACTAGAAATAGAGGTAGAAAGAGAGACAGTTTGGATGCAAAGTTTGACTAGCATTTAAGTTTGTGCAATTATTATAACACAGGCCCGTAGCCAGCCTAGTGCAAGGGGGGGTTCTTTTTTTTTTTTTTTTTTAAGTGGACCTTTTGTATTTTCATACTTATTTTGTATTTCATTATGAGATTTAAATACTGCATTTTGGTGACTTTTTTTTTTGCAATAATTTGTGCTGGATATCTTAATCTGTCTGCTCGTATCATAATGTGCACACTTTTGATGCACTAAAAAATATTTACTACAATGTTGTCAAATTGCTTTTCAAGTTTATGTATGCTGTTTTCACACACACATAAACACACACACACACACACACACACACAGAGATAGTTCAAAAGTTTAAAAAACACACTAAGCGTATCTGCTGCTCAGATACACCTAAGCCTACTCGATACTTTATTCAAACTTTTAGATTATTTCTTTCATTTTTATTTTTATTGAAAACAAATGCCTTTCCGATGTAAAATGAGATGTGAAAAAGCAAATGACAACAGGCGGACGCGAACTCGGGTCGTTTGCGTCAAATAACACTAGCTATTCGCTTTACTGCTTACGCCAATAGAAACGCTTTATAATAATCCTCTTTTGAACCAGAGTCTGTGCAATATTTTTTAATAATTTGTGCAGATACGGTTAGTTAGAAAGTGACCAGTTCAATGCATATAAGTAGCGTCAGTGCAAAAATTGTGCAAAAATATTACAGCGGTGTTGTAGCAACAGTCACTGAGGAGGACTGCTATTTCAAACGTCTGGCATTAAATCTGTGCCAGATAAGCAGCAGTTTGGAGTGATAATACTGTACAGTCTGTAGACATAAACATTTGTTCTTAGGAGAGCTAGGATATTTAAATAGTATAATATTATACATATGTAGAATAAACAACAACAACAACAACAACAACAATAAACTAATGATTTGCACATACACGAATGCAATAATGTGTATAAAAATACTCGTCAGAAGTATTCTTACTTAGGAACAAATCTTAAACAAGATTTTTTTTTAATGGTGAATGTCAAAATCCTTTCGAAAACGGCGTAAGTTGGTTTTAAGAACGCGTTTCTTGTGATGAACGGTTGTGAGTCAGGCCCATAGGCGTCGCAGTGGGGTTAAGAGTGGGACTGACTCACCAGGGCCCCAAGTGGGTAGAGGGTCCTTGAGAAGTGTGGAATTTTATTTTATTATTGGGAGGGGGCCATGGGGACTGCTTATGTATAGGGCCCAGAATTTGGTGCTACGTCCCTGATCAGGCCCACTGTATTTCGTTTTCCTTTTGCAATATATTACACTGGATCTGTAGAGAAGAGTCCAATAATAATTAACAAAAATATCGCTTCACCAGCGGCAGGACGCGCAATATTTAATGAAATGAAATACTCAAGGAAAACGTACCCTTGTTCTTTTTTTGCCATGACTAATGCACAAGAGAAGTCTGTTATGTTTTCGCTGATTTAAGGGCGTTTGGGTTAAGGTCATTAAAGCATGATTTACACTCAAAATCTTCAGAACAAAAATATTCATTCATTCATTCATTCATTCATTCATTCATAGTGGATACATTTTAGAGCTGCGCGATATTGGAAATACTTGACGTAGTGGACGCGGTGCATGAAAGGGTTAAGATCCTTTAAAGATTTACAGTTTAAAGAATTAAGTCAAAAGATGGAGACTAAACTTGGGGTGGAGTTTGTTTTAGCCTCCATGAGGGGTTCTAATGAAGCGAGGCTTTTAGACATCCCTCCCTCCAGCAGCTTCACTCTCGGTTAACTGGATGCGACTAATTAAGGGATCCTCTTAAAATAGTAATCTGTAAATCCGGGAGTCACATTGAGCCGGCTAGTTTATCCTGAGAGTGTTATAATACAGACCTGTGTTTCATTTTATTATGATAAATAGATAAGTCAGCCTTTTATTGACACAACGCAAGTATTATTATTTTTGTTATACAATTCAACCACTCATATAACTAGATTTATTTTAAGGTATCTATTTATTTATTTTTAAACCCTTCCTATTATACACTCGGACATAAAATAAATAATAAACCATGCCATTTGGAAGTATTTATGCGACAGATACAGGAACACAAGATTTTTTTCTCAGTAACAATAAGAAGCCTCAGTAATGGTTTAATGCACGGAGGTGGGGATGTAGTTTTGCGGTTTTGTGCCACACCGTCATCTCCTGGCCACAATATGTATTACAGCATCAACTCTCAGTCACTGAGGTTTACAAGGTGTACTGTAGATCTACTGAATTACAGTATATACAGTACTGTGCAAAAGTTTTAGGCAGGTGTGAAAAAAAATGCTGCAAACAAAGAATGCTTTCAGAAATATAAATAATGATTGTTTATTTTTTTATCAATTTACAAAATGCAAAGTGAGTGAACAAAAGAAAAATCGAAATCAAATCAAAATTTGTATTAAAATATCACAGTGTCCATTATTTTTTTGTCTTTGATAAGATAAATACAGAAAATACTTTGAATATTAAAAAAATGTGATAACACATATGCAAAGGTATTCAATCTTGCTGAGTTTTTTTTTATTTATATTTTTGTGATTATTAATTATGCTGGTGACAGAGAGGGAGGTTAAAAACAAGCTGTTTTAGGCAGTTTAAATTTGAATTTAAGTTTGAATAGAATACATGAAATAGTTTTAAACACACATGATTAATTCTGTTAAACTGAACTGATGAAATGTATATTACCTCATAAGTTTATGACAATGCATAAGGTATTAATTTAAGTGTTTGTGACACTTGTGACCGATATGAAATTGTGTCAAAAGGTAAATTAATATTTTATTTTACAGACAGGCAAGAGAATCTGCTTATTGAAATCATGTCTGCTTAAATCGGATACTCATAAATGCCTAACCTCAACTAAGATGCACACATGGTTTCAAATAAAGCATTCATAACTGGCCCATCTGTTATAGAAAGCAGGTCCACAAAGGTCTCTCAGGCATCAGAGGGGACGCAGTCTTTTAATCCAGGTTTGTTCAAAGGTCTCAGCCAAATGGGTTTTATATGTTTTTTAAAAGAAGATAATGTTTTCAAAAGCATATATCAAAAGAAGAGTGCTAATATACATATGAAATGTCAGACAACGCCTGGGAGGAAAGGGTTATTTGTTTTCTCTCTCAATCCTCCCATGCTGTTAATATCTTTGGACGACTGCCGTTGCTCCACTCCCCTCTTTCCCTTTCCTCGATCTCCTCCAGCGCTTTCAGCTGGAGGAAACTCTGTTTGCCAAGAGAAATTGTAGGCGTCAGACTGGAGGACATTTTTAAGCTTGCACTTGAGAGTGGAGGCCCACTGTCCTTCTAGTATTTCGGTTCTAGCTAATTCAGCAACTGACGCTAATGTCTGGATCAGCAGAAGGCAAGAAATGTCAAGAAAATGATGCGTCCAGTGTCAAAATCTGACAGATCGGTCTTGTGAAATCTGTGAAATATCATTAGGTCCCTTTTGTCGGCTTTGCGTGCAGAACCCAGCTACTCATATTCTCTGCTTTTCTATCCAACAATATTTCAATATTTCATGACATATTATATGATACATGCCGTCACCATAAGCCAGTTATGTTTGAAATGTCTCCCACAAGCAGCAAGTGTTTCCTATTAGTTCTACTTAACGTACATTATAACTGGAAAAGCTGACATGAGACCTGAAAAGTCCCTGAAATCCGACCCAGCATAAAGATGGCGTCATCCCACAAGACACCCTGTGTTTCCTTTGGAGGGGATTATGGGTGACGAGCTTTGAAATCCTGTTGATGAATAAGTGTTAAAACCACAGAAATCAACAGCAGGGCAGTTCCTGTCCACATGGATTCCAATGGCATTTTCTCACACAAAAGGCCGGAGATGTGCTGAAATATATCAAGAAGACGTCATATTCCATATATCCTTAGTTTGTACTTTCTTTGTGCATATTTCAGGTTTAACACATTCTTAGATTAAATTCCTGAATGTTAAGAACCCTGAATTAAAAAGATTCCACCTCTATTAATCAGACACTCTTCTGAGTGAATGGCGGCGTTGGACATACGAAGGCCATACTGGTCGAAACATTGTGCACAATGTCAATTAAAATCACTTTGTGGGAGATAAACTTTTCCGTATCTTGCACCCGTTACAATTTTTTCTGTTTGGACATGCAGATTTTCCCAAGCAGACCTACTTTCCACAATCACAAGAAAAGAACATCATATACTACATTAAATGGTCGATTGATGAAAGATTGCTTGATTACATGAATCTTGTTTTAATCTTTGATCAAACGCAACACTGTTCTTGCCTCCATCACTTCATCTGAAGAGGACAGATGGAGATGTTCTGTAACATTCCTTCAAAGAATTATACAGTGAACGATATATTTTATTTAAGAAATAGCAGTAGTGTATAGTGCTTGAGAAACTGTCTTGTAGAGTACTTTGAACTTGAATTCATATTCTCAACATGAGCAAATTTCACTCTCTACTTGATTGCAATTTTAATGAAAGTAAAGTGTTTTTCACACCTGTACATTTCAATGACATTTTACACACCCTAAAACTGTCTTCATTGTCACAAAATGTACCTTGGAGACTGTACCTGTAATTGGGAAACGCATGTTGTTCTAAGATGTGCTAAATGTAAAGCACTTAATTTAGACTTTTAGTCAAGTATAAACAGCAAAGACTAACCTTTAGGTATATACCCTTAGCAAAAAGTAGTTTATTCAAGTGCACTACGAGTATATTTATTATATACTAAAACTGAGGCAGTATACTTGAAGTTTACTTTTTATATACTATATTTTATATGCTTAAGAACATTATAGTGAAGTATACTTGACTTATACTGATAAGTATAAAGAAAAGTCTACTAAAGTCTAAAAGTATACTTTTGTAATCTTAAAATGACCTTATCAAGTATACTTAAAGTATACTTTTATAAACTTAAAAATGTTCCAATTTAGTCTGAAGAAGTATTAAATTAGTATACTTTCTAGTACACTACAAGGTACATGATCCGTAGTATACTTGCTATACTTATACTTATACTTATACTTATATTTATACTTATACTTATACTCAAGCATACTTAATAAAATGAACTTCAAGTATACTACTTTTTGCTAAGGGTATAGTTGGTAGCGTAATAGTTCAGAGTTGGTCCCGTGATCAGAGGGTCATTGGTGCAATTTATAATAAGGAACAGCACGTTAGCATTTAAGCTAATTAAAGTGAGTAATCATTTTTTATTGGGAACACAGTACAGCACAGCACACAGTGCCCCACAACGAAATGTGACCTATGCATTTGATTCATCTGTAAAGGAGCAGTGGGCAGCTTTTTGGCAGCGCAGTGGAGCGGTGCTTGAGGACGGTATGAGGACGCTCAATGATATGTTTACCGGTCTGGGACTTGAGCCGGCGACTTTCTGATCCCATAACTGTTGTCTTTGTAATCTAGAGTTACATTTATTCTGAGTTAAGAATAGGCTGTCCCCACTACTGACACGTCTTCATCTTGTAATGCTTATGAATATGTAGATATGATGCAGAGAGTTTCAGGGTCAATTGCTCGGCTCTAATACCAGCAGTCGCAGCCTTGCTTTAAAAACCAAGGTGACAGAGAGGTGGGATACTGCAATCTGCATATATAAAACTGCCCTAAAAGTGTTTCAGCTGGGTGGGATCCTCGCAGTGTGACAGAGTTAGGAGGAATTAGGGTGGAGAAGTGGAGCGAGAGAAGAGAGGAAACAGTAAAGGGGTGGGGGTGGAGGGTTGGGATGATGAGAGAGAACAGAGGAGCAGTAACCATGAAGAAAAAAAACGAGGTGGAAAGGGACCAGAAGAGAGAGGGGAGACAGAGCATCAGAATGACGGAGGGAAAGAATGAAAGGGAGGGAGGCATCTGCCAAGAAGAGTTCCAGTTGCGCTCGGGTGAAATTGCTCATTACAGGATATCCCCATGACTGTGCTTAGGAGCTGGAACAGCGATGAGACAGCAAAATGCGTCCAACAAAAGTACGTTTCACCCAAGGAGTAGGGAAGCTCTCCCCTCTGTTTCACATGTGTGCACAAAGACACACAGGGGCACGCAAATAGACCTCTTTCATCCTTTCCTGGGAGCCTATAAATGTCAGAACCAATTTGTTGCCTTAACTCAGCTTGGCAACTGGAGCTATCACCACAACTGTATATTTTAATCACAGTGTATATTTCTCTTATATACCCTCACGCATTTTTGGGGCGTGGCTCTTCAAGTAACAAACGTCCCTTTTACATCGTGTAACATCCTGAGTCATCCATTTCAGCCCCCAGCCACTTCCTGGGCTGAAGGTCCAATGACAACGAGGACAAGGAACAAAATTACACAGTACAAAGTGGCTAGCTGTTTCACATGGAACGGAATGCGATGACACTGACCGCCAGGAGCTCAAGGAGCCTGTAAAATTCAGTGGCTGGTAAAATGGCACGTCATTCCGTGAGTCGGTTTGAGACTTAAGTGCTTGGAGCTTTCTGACATACCAGCTATGCTTCACATGCGGTCTGCATTTCCGAGGCAGCTGGGGCGGATTATGATGAGATCCTCTGATTGTTCTAAGGGAGATGGTGTAGATTACGTAAATCTGGCAGCGGGAGATTGGTGACTTTTAATGTAGCTGAAGACAGCTTATCTGATAGTTACAGCAAAATTTCACATGGAACATGTTTTAAAAAAGTGGTCATACTTGAATAAAAACACACTCAGTCTTTTCGGCGGTGACAAACGGCTTCAAGGAACGCTCTCACGAAACGCTAATGTGGCTATCAAAGACAAAGATGCAGTACATCAGAAGTCGGAACGCCCTGCCGTTTGTAATGAAACGCAGCAGCATTTTCCAACCCAGGTCCTGAAGTAGCTTTGTTCTGCACATTTTTAGGACGGTACCTTGCTCATGAGTACTCAGTGGTAAATTTACCAGTCCTGGATTTGAACCAGCAAATTTCTGACCACGTGGTGAACGCCCAACCGTTACGCCACCAACTGCCCCTCAATAATGGGAGAGCTGGAGACAGGATAGAGCAAGATTGCAGTCCCCCAACTTCTTGATCTGTAACCAAGTATCCTAGCACTGGACCAGTCCCAGTCCATACATGTTCTATGATGTTTTCAGTAGCTGGAATGACCTTAGAAGCCATTACATATCATCCTGGTGTCCATGTATGCACTTCTGCTTGAGTTTAGCATGGTCTGTACAAGAATTTTCATCTCAGAATTTGTGGAAAGGATTAAATTAAATTAAATCTCCTGTGTTCAGTTTGTGGCCCCAGAGCAGGAGCCAGGTAACATCCTATGTCCTGGCTGAGACCATGGATGAGACCAGGTCTTGACTCTCTGAGGTCATAAAAGGTCCATCTGCATATTTCTAAAACAGTCGTGGTGAAAGCCTGATATCCTGCTAAAATTGCCCACCATGTCTCTTTGTCTTAAATCTGGCCCCTAATCATTAACTATAACAAGTGTAATCTCTTCTTCTCCATCTTAGCTAATGTCAGATAGGTGTGCTGGTGCAGAATTGCTGCTGGAACGTCTTCCAGGTGGAGCTGCACCTTGGAGCTAGTCTCTGTAGAGTGTCTAGAAAAGTGATACATTAATATAAATTAATTTGCTTGTTTAGTTGTACTGATAAATTTTGGTGCAGTTGGTCCTGTGAAATGTTCTGCTATTCCACGTCCATTATACAGTTACTCAAAGCATGAAAGAGCAATCAAAACCTGCACTACTGTGTCTAAAAGTTGACAGTGAATGCTGTATATCAAATGCATTAATTAATCAAACGTAGGAAAAGCACAAAAGAAAAATAAAACCAAATGCCATTGCTGATCATTTTTTTGTTTATGCTCCTTCAACTATGTACAACCTTTGCATACAGTCCTTTGCACACTTGTGGAACTTAATTATTGTAAACTGCAACATATGACAGTACAAAATGTAATGTGTTTATACTGTATTGAAATCTGTCCACAGTGTTCTCTCAGCACTACATATTTCCCCCTTTGAGCAGATGACGATTAAGTAACGCTCTTGCATGCCGTGTCTAATTTATGACCTGGCATGACTTAACCAGTAAAAGGTGGACAGGACAGAGCGATATGCAAGGCAGCTGTGCTTCAGACTTATGTGGAAAAGTCCCATTCTTTTCACTGATTCATTTGTATTGAAATCTTCTGGACATCGACCAAATCCAAACAGGATAATCAGCTGGAGGTGATATATAAAACAGAAAAACATATAAAATAATATATTTAAAAAAACAACTTTACCATTACACCTTTAATTCACTGCAATAATTTGTGGAGAAGTGATTTTTTTTTTCCAATACACTCTTAGAAAAGATGCGTTAAAATGGACACTAACTCTAATCAAATTCCTACACATTAATGGGTGAGTTTTGGGACAACGTTTCTTGAGTTAATTTTAACACTACACATAATTACAGTACTGTGCAAAAGTTTTAGGCAGGTGTGAAAAAATGCTGTAAATAAAGAATGCTTTCAAAAATGGAAGTGTTAATCATTTATTTTCATCAATCAACAAAATGCAGTGAATGAACAAAAGAGAAATCTAAATCAAATCAATATTTGGTGTGACCTTCAAAACAGCATCAATTCTTCTAGGTACACTTGCACACAGTTTTTGAAGGAACTCGGCTGGTAGGTTGTTCCAAACATCATCTTGGAGAACTAACCACAGATCTATAATCCTATAATCCTACAAAATAATATAATGACTACAAAATAATATCATGACTATAATCCTACAAAATCCCTGACTTTGTGCAAATGTACCTATAAGAATTGATGCTGGTTTGAAGGCAAAAGGTAGTAACACCAAATATTGATTTGATTTAGATTTTTCTTTTGTTCATTCACTAGATTTTGTAAATTGATAAAAAATAAACAATCATTATTTATATTTCTGAAAGCATTCTTTGTTTACAGCATTTTTTTCAAACTTTTGCACAGTACTGTATGTGTAAAGGATCTGACGTTTTCCACCACAATTTTTATCAAACATTTACACAAAATGCGTAAACTAAAATGCTACACATTATTTGTGTACTTTTTCCACACATTCATTCTAAGACTGTATTAAATGTCGTACCTACATCTAGCAGCCCAGTTTTCAACAATAAGATTGTTGAATTCATCTTTAGGAGAGGATTATTTTACTGTCTTAAAACACTTTCATTTTCTATTATTTTAATGCATTTCATAATGTTACTGGCAGTGATGGCTATGTCTGCTCTTAAATACTAATGTTGGTAAAAGCTAAAGCACACAATAAAACACCCTTGATTAGATATTTAACATTTTGCCATGCTATGCCTTAGCAACCACAGCTCTCATGTGGGTTAGCAGCCATGTTAACAGATACATTCCAAAAACAGCAACTGGAACATTACATCATTTCTCAAAGCCATTGTTTATTCTGTAACCAACGCCCCCGTTTGTCATTAGGATTTCCCCTCTGAAACCCAAATTTAACCTCCCATGACCATTGCAATGATATATATATGGTGTCTCTAGGTTCATGAGGGGTTAACTGCGATCCAAGAGGCTGAGCAACTTTATAGTTTTTTCCACTTGTACGGGAGGTCCCGAGGAAGAAGCAACAGCTGCTGCGAGAGAGGAAAATACTTTGTGTGTGCTGGGAGGAATATGTTACTTCTAGACATTCTATATGAATACTATTTTGTCGTCAGAAATTGCAGTTGTGCAAAGGCAGAAGCAGTAGGAAACGTGCATTAAGACGTACCAATATGCACACATACCTCCTTACCTCCAAGGTCAGTTTCTGAATGGAAACATCCACATATTGTTCCTTTCAGTAGAAGCTTGCTTCAGTCTCAGTCTCAGTGGCTGGACTCACCAGCTGAAGAAATTCTAGGGTTCCCAAATTACATCATTCAAACATGTTTTGGTCCAGAACAAATATTTGCGATGCCATTTTGCAAGGAATACATGAATGTTAACACTTGCCAAGCCAAACTGGGCCTCACAGCTACTTGAATCTTACGGTAAAGTGCCTTCAAAATGACCAATAACAGGATTACAGAAACAGATAAGTAAACCATCAAAACAAATTCTGTTTAATTCTATTCACTGAGCGTTTTCTAACTTCAGCTTTGAAAATCACTTCTCATACTTCCTTCTAACTTCCTTCCTTCATCCTTTCTTCTGACAGTCTCAATGGTAAACTTTCACATCCTCTTACAACAAAGAAGTTGCAAACAGATGGTGTAGCCTTTAGGGGTAAAACATGCTGAAAGAAATTAAGGACAGAAATCAAACTGGGGAGAGGGGAGAGGTAGAGTTCACATTTGTGTTTTATTGGTTTACATTCAAGCTTATCTGGTGCTAGACCACACCAAACAAAAAGGACAAACACTAGACAAACAATATTTAAAATTTCTAAGGACGGAGGTCATGAAAACAATACAAACTGTATGGCCATAACATTTAGTTTTTTTGTTTTCTTTGGTCTTCATTCTGGGAGTAAATTGCATTTGATGACATAGAAAAGAAAATGATTTCATTTGAACAGTTTGCCAAGAATTTAGCGTCGTCTATAAACAGCAATTTCTTTGTTAACCTATCATTACAAATAAAGATCCAATCTGGGGAACAATGAAGGTTAAGTATGAAATAAACTATATACAAATAAATATTTTTTTAAGCTCCTGTTACGCATTGTACGCAATCCAAGCTGGAAACAGCAGTGTTTCAAGTGGGTTTCTTCCTATGACAAGATGCACAACAGTTTTGGCCCCTGTTGCTTTCTTTCAACAAACCAAACTGGAGGTATCTAAATCTATCTAAATATAAAACTCTGTCAGTGAAAATGACCATGTGAACAGATGAAATCTGCCTGTCAGACCCTGAGTATAAAAGTCTTTAAAGTCTTTAGAAAAACTAACAGTGGCAAAGACTGGCCACAATGGAATCCTAGGCTTTCCTTCTGTATTTCCCTTTCCGCTTGGCTTTCTTTTTCCTCCTCCTCTTTTCTAAATGATTGAAAAATAAGCCGTCATCCTCATCCTCCACGGCTCCTCCGTCTGAGTACCAAGGTCCCCAGACCCCTCCGTTGTACTGGGGGTTCGAGCGGTAGTCCTTGGGCGGGTAGCGACACGGCACGGCGGTCTTGTTGTACTGCAAAAGCCTGAGCAGCATCTTTTTCACGATATGTGGGTAGCGTCTAGACAGGTCGACCCTCTCGAACGGATCGGCTGTGATGTTAAAAAGCCAGAGCGACTTCCCTCGGTCCCAACGAACGCGCTCATTGTGCCAGCGATTCGCCAACAGCAGGGAGGAGAAAGTCTGGGGCGGGACCCAATCACTGTATCCCGGAACGCCCGTCAAGAGCTTCCAGTCTCCGACTCGAAGAGCCGCCTGTACGGCCGTGTTCCAGATTCCGTAACCGGCCTTCCAAGAGCCGTTCTTGGCTTTGGTGTAGATGGGGTCGATATTGTGTAGAATGTCTTGACGTGGAGAGGGACGGCCTTCGCTGATCGACTCCCAAACGTCATAGCCATCCAGACTCTGGTCCTCATCCAGCGTGCCTTGACCAAGAGTCACCAGTGTTGGGTACCAGTCAGTGATGTGCATCAACGCCTTGCAACGTGTCCCCTTCTTGACTAAAAGGGGGCTGTGCACAAATCCCACAGCCCTTATACCCCCTTCCCAGTAGGTTCCCTTGCTGCCTCTCAGGGGCCAGTTGCTACCTCCTGCCATCGGCTGCCCACCGTTATCCGACGAGTACACCATCACCATGTTGTCGTAGTAACCATAGCGTTTGAGCGCAAGGGTTAGGTTACGCATGGCCTCGTCCAAGCAGCTGACCATGGCAGCGTACTTGCGCCGGTGTAGGTTCGGGATGGACTTGTAGCGTTCCAGATAGCGACTGGGAACCTGCAGGGGCGAATGAACCGCTTGGAAAGCCAAATACAGGAAAATGGGTCGTTTGGGGTTATGGGATGCCAGAATGTTCACCGCCTTCTGAGTATACATATGTGTGGAATATAAACCTTGGTCTTGCTCCCAGGCAGCTTCCTCGCCTTCGTGAAGGTCGTAGCCGCACATGCCGGGGCTGTCGCACTTGTAGTGGCTGTAGTAGTCGCCGCTTCCTAGTAGGAAGCCGAAGAAAGTGTCGAAGCCGCGCTGGGTGGGCATGCAGCTGCGCTTGTAGAAGCCAAGGTGCCACTTGCCCACCATGTGAGTGGAATAACCTGCGCTCTTCAGCTTTTGGGGAAGGGTGATGTTTTCCAGAGGCAGGCAGTTGGGCTGCGTGGGTCGGATGATGGAGTGTTGGAGGCCAGTGTGGATTTGGTACCTGAATAAGAAAACAAGAAACAAGAAGGGTTCAAAGGAAATGTGGTTCAACTGTGAGAAAGCATATCGTCTACATTAATTGTTTTCTTGCATACTTTTTTATTTTAACAATAACAACAATTTTAGTGCCCAAATGATATAAGATTAAGGACTAATAGCCATATTTTAATCATTAAAATATTATTGCAAAAATATGGCATCCCAGAAATACACATATGTACAGTTTTATTTACATAAAAAGTACAATGCACTATAAAAAAAAGTTTTGATAAATAAGAGTTGCTTATGGGGGAGTAGTTTGATTAATGAAACCCCTGTTTTGGTGACAATAAGACTGAGGGTTTAAATCCCATTATAGCCATGACCATTGAAGCCATTAACCCTGACCTGTAGACTGCACCTGTAATTCGGAAATTTAAGTGACTCTGGATAAGAGTTTCTGGTAAATACTGTCAGTGTAAATGCACATAAACACACAAAAGCATCCAGTAGCATTGTTGCCTTCTAGTGGAAAAGCTTCATACGCTTACAGGATCCATCTGGTGTTATTTCATTTTTTATTGTCATTCATCATCAGTATTTGGCATCAATAACATTTTTAGCAAATAGTACACAAAGACCCATAATATCAGAGAACAATGTAAAGATCTCAGCTTTGAAGAGTACATATACAGTTAGGCCCAGAAATATTTGGACAGTGACACAATTTTCATTTCACCGGTTTTCCTCCTTTATGATGCTTTGCCAGGCCTTTACTGCAGCTGTCTTCAGTTGTTGCTTGTTTGTGGGTCTTTCTGCCTTAAGTTTTGTCTTAAGCAAATGAATTGCATACTCGAGCGGCTTGAGATCTGGTGATTGACTCGGCCATTGCAGAATTTTCCACTTCTTTGTCTTCCTGGGCTGCTTTTGCAGTATGTTTTGGGTCATTGTCCATCTGTACTGTGAAGCACTGTCCAATCAATTTTTCTGCATTTTGCTGAATTTGAGCATATCCCTATACACTGCAGAATTCATCCGGCTGCTTCTGTCTTCTGTCACATCATCAATAAACACTAGTGATCCAGTGCCATTGGAAGCAATGCATGCCCATGCCATCACATTGCCTCCACCATGTTTTACAGAAGATGTGGTGTGCTTTGGATCATGAGCCATTCCGAGGCTTCTCCATACTTTCTTCTTCCCATCATTCTGGTACAGGTTGATCTTAGTTTCATCTGTGCAAAGAATGCTGTTCCAGAACTGGGCTGTCTTCTTTAGACGTTTTTTGGCAAAGTCTAATCTGGCCTTTCAGTTTTTGAGGTTGATTAATGGTTTGCACCTTGTGGTGAACCCTCTGTATTTGCTCTCATGAAGTCTTCTCTTTATGGTAGACTTAGATACTGATACATCTACTTCCTGGAGAGTGTTCTTCACTTGGGTGGATGTTCTGAAGGGGTTTTTCATCACCATGGAAAGGATCCTGCGATCATACACCACTGTTGTCTTCCTTGGATATCCAGGCCTTTTTGAGTTCCCGAGCTCACCAGTGTGTTCTTTTTTTTCTCAGAATGTACGAAACTGTTGATTTGGCCATTCCTAACATTTACGCTATCTCTCTGACGGATTTCTTCTTTTTTTCATCCTAAGGATGGTCTGTTTCACTTCCATTGAGAGCTTCTTTGACAGCTTCCAAATGCAAATGCCACACCTGGAATCAACTCCAGACCTTTTACCTGTTTAATTGATGATGGATTAACGAGTGAATGGCACATGCAGCTCATGAAATAGCTTTTGAGTTAATTGTCCAATTACTTTTGGTCCCTTGAAAAAGAGGTGACTACATATTAAAGAGCTGATTATATAACTGTATTTTGAATATGTTTTGGTAAACAGCTAAAATAACAATACTTGTGTCACTGTCCAAATATTTCTGGGTCTAGCCGTAGGCCAAACATATCATTGAATGGGAAGTTCTTTGAAGACACTGAAGACTGAAGTTTTATTGAGTTAACTCCACTATTTGAAGTTCATCAAAACACCACTGTGTTTTGTCTGGAAGAAGACACGGCATTAAAGCAAAGAGCGTTTGGATTTAATCTCACCTCAGCTTCGGCAGACATAACAACAGGACAAGATCCTATCTAATTCCAAGATACGGTTCCCTCCAAAACCCACACTTACAAACAGTATAAAATAATAGTTCACAGTCAGAGCGATGACAAACAACCTGAAATTAATCTTAATCTGGATTAGATTAATTGCTACGTGCTACCAAACACATTTCCCGACTATACTATGTCTGAGTAGTATCAGTATTCAAAGGATCAACATCCAAGATAAACTGAAAGGATCTAATCCAACTCAATACACAGATGTCCAGGATGACAAGGAAACATAGTCATCTTTCATTCTGCCAGACCAACTATAGTTTCCTAAATTATGTAGTATCCGTGTTGGCTAATCACTGACGTGATCTCACCAGGGAAAGACCTTCTCACAAACAGAAGGCCTTTAAGAACTATATACTACAGAAGCGTATTGCTGCCACGCCATAATTTAAAAATTATATGGCTATCACATTTTAATGTGAAAACAATATGTTAGAACGTCTTAAATATATAAATATATTTGATATTTTACACGTTCTAACGTGATCATTTTCATGTTCTAACATGATAAGTTTCACATTCTAACGTGATATTGAACACGTTCTAACGTAACGTTTTCATGTTATAACGTGATAGCCATATTTTTTTCCATTATGGTGTGGCAGCAATCCGCTTCCGTTAATTACTGTTAATTAATTACGAGTGAAACGTGATGCTTTTTGGGATGCAATATAGGATGCACATTAAACACACACCCATAAACATGCATGGGCAGACAAATGCAAACTTGCACTCACATACACACACAAACTAAAATGTGATGGACCCATTTCTAATTTATCAAAGTTTTTTTTTTTTTATTCAGTTTAATTATAAAGAGGAAAAGGAGAATATAGGTTCAAATGATAGCAAAGGATGTAGTCGGCTGTTGCGTGACAAAGAAATCAGCCTCAGATTTACTACAGCAATTTTACTGCTTTCTTCTGGAATAAACTCGGGGAAAGGTACTGGGGCCGCTGACTTCATAGTTGTCTGCCTTGCTGAGTGCCCAGACTGCCAGGCTCCCCTCAACCCTCCCACCCTGCCTTCCTCCCTCCCCGCCTCCATCTCTCCCTCCTCCCCGGGGAGCCCGAGCGAACAGGCAGCCCCTCATCAGGCGTAAGGAGACACAAGAGCTGGGCTTGTTCTGGAGAAACTGGTTTGCAGCAACATACATGCGAAATGCAAATACTGGGCCAATCAACATGTTCCCACAATGTTCTACTGTCCATGCAGGTGTACAAACATACACACTCACACACACACGTGCACATGCATGCACAAGCCAGCACACACTTTTAACATCCCCTCCCACACGTACTATATCATAAACAGTACATGCATATGCATAAGTATTTTAAGTGTTCTCTTAAAACCAGATTATATACACACACAAACACACACCTTTTAACATTCCTGTCCACAAACACCACAATGTAACCCTCCTCCATGCTGAAGTGTATACACTGCTATACACACACACACACACACACACTAACAACTTTTATCATACCTGTATGCATACGTGTCGCAATCCTCACCCCACTTTTTTAAGCACATACACACATGAACACACACACACACACACACACGCGCCTTTAAAATCTTTTGCACACATACTGTATTCTAATCTGCCCCAACATCCTATTAAGCACATGCTGTTCTTTCCAAAAGCACAATACACACGCAGATACTCAGACACAGACACATACACAGACATTCACACTCTCGATGCAAAAACACAGCAGCTGGCGGAGATCCTATTTCTAATTTATAGACTCCAGCGAGTCTTGAGTGTTGGACAGAATAAGTGGCTGCTGCCTGGCACAGCTACAGCTCCGGCTCCGAACTGCAGGAGAACAACTTCTGCCTTACAAGAGACAGCCGGTTTGTGGGAAACTGTGGAAAAATGTTGATTAACCTTTATATAACTTCTTATGTCACTGAGCAAACTTGAAAGAGCACGTACGGGGAGATAAAGTGAGGCTGCGTGAAGGAGAAAATGTGTGTAACTATGTATTGTATGTCTGCAGAGATTCCACATGCTCTCAGCAGTAAACATGTAATCACATTTCATGCTGCTATGTGCAGATGTCCTAAACTTTGGTTGCTACGACGGTAATTCTGCCAACACACCTGGCTGCTGAGCACGTACTCTCACGCACACACACACACACAATTAAGACTTACTGTAAGCATATACAAAGCTCAAAACACAAAAGTGTCTTATTATTTCATTCAAAAAGAAAGCTTCAAAGATTCAAAAGAAGAATTACACCAGCTCCTGATCCAAAGCAAACTGAAGTCATATGACCTCAAGTGGAAACAGTGTATGAAATGCAGACAAAATAAGACGGAATTTGAGTATTCAGTATGAGTAGAGCTAACGTCTCAAGACCATGTTGTATCATTAGCAACAATTAAGAAAATATCTGATGTTTTCAGATATGGATCCTATTTATAAACGGCTTGATTTCCACTAGGATATAACAGTGTCCTTTATAACTGGGGATGTACCGATCCCAATATCTCATCATGGTACGATACTGTCTTTAATAGATCAAATAGGTATCAGTAACAATGGGTTAATCTTTTGTATTCAGTTGCCTGCGTGATTATAAGTGAGTGATTATTTGTCATTGTGAACACGCCGCAGCGCACAATGCATCACAACGAAATGTGACCTCTGCATTTGACCCATCCATGAAGGAGCAGTGGGTAGCTGACATAGGCAGCAGTGCTTGGGGACGTTACCTTGCTCATGAGTACCTCAGTGGTACCTTTACCAGTTAGGGTTTCCAACCGGCGACCTTCCGATCACGGCCAGCTGCATAAAAGAAAGACGGCCCAAATCCAAGACCCAGGAACCAGTATCAGTTTCACGTCCGTGTCGCCCCCAGTGGTCCTGGATTAGTGAGTCTGGCTTTGCTTTTTCCCCTCGTTACTTTCACTTTCCGTCTCATTATTCCCCCAACACCTCTCTCTTGTTTCCACTCTCTCATTGGTTGTTTGGTTTTTCCTGTCAGTCTTAGTTTGAGTTCTCATTTGGTTAATCGATTAATTGATTGCTGCATTGATTTCGCTCACTAGTCTTCCCCTTTTATTTAAGCCAGTTTTATTTAAGCCGGCATTCCTCGGCCGGTCACAGTCACGCTAACGTTACTGTCTGTGTTTCAGAGTGTTTTCTAAAAAGATCAGCCAGACTCACTCTTCGCTGGAGCTCACGTTTCCATTTCCCCGCTGTCTGGAGGACTTTTCCCGTCTGGTTGTCTGGACTCTCTGGATTGGACTGAGCAATACTCAGAGTGTTTTATCAAACATTTAATCTGCTCTTTAGTTTAAGGAGACAAGCCTGAGCTTTGGTTTTATGTGTGTCAAGTGATTACAGAGTGTTATTTGAAAAAATGGACATTTACTCTTGCATATGTGTCCCCAAGGTGAAAATTCAGTCCCCAATGTGAAAATCAGGACGGAAACATTTTGGATCGGTGAACAACGTGTGCCATGAAGTTTGCATGGTAAAATTTAATAGGACTAGAAACTAGATTTTTACAAATACTTCTTTAGCAGGGCATCTTCAACCTCAAAACAAAGCAGGGCTTGATGGTTGTGGCCAAGTTGGTCAGATAATCTGTGTGCCAAGAGAAAATAGGCCTCAGCCTGACAGTATCCTTCCTGTACTATTACTATAGAGCCCTGAAAACTGCACTTTGCAACCAAATTCTACACACTGTGTAGAATAACTATTTGTGGTTTTCATATTGGGAATTGGTCAAGTTTCCATCATGATGTAATGGCTAAATCAGGTTAAAATGATTTAACACAAGATCTGTTTAAGCAAAGTCTAAGCAATATCTTTCCCTGATAATACAACTAGGAACATACACTTGTAAGTGAAAGTGAGTGATTGTCATTGTGAACACACCACAGCACAGCACACAGTGTACCACAACGAAATGTGTCCTCTGCATTTAACCCATCCGTGAAGGAGCAGTGGGCAGCTGACATGGGCAGCGCCCGGGGAGCCGTGCTTGGGGATGGTACCTTGCTCATGAGTACCTCAGTGGTAACTTTACCGGCGCTGGATTCGAACCTGCGACCTTCAGATCACAGGGCAAACACCCTACCGTTACACCACCAACTGCCCCAAAAAAGCATGAAATCACTAGAAACTCAAACTTAATATGAGTAGATGACAGTATCCTATTAGGGTTATATTTAACTAGAGTTTCTTAGTTTGAGCCAGGCTGGTTTATACCTCCAGTGTTACTGCCATTGTGCCTCGAACATCGCTCTAAACCCTCAAGTTGCCCCCAATAAAAGAACTACTTATGGATTTAATATTGGAAGATGGTCTAATTTCCGTCAGGATCTAGTGGCTCAGTCAAGACAAAAATTATTTTATGTATAACAATCTGTAATAAACAATGTATACATTACATTTCCCTGAGAATACAGCTAGAAACATATGCGTGAATTGCTTTGCATAGACATCACTAGATTGCATTTAGCCCAGAACATCCAAGTTCACCTCCAAGTTGCTTCTTGAGTAAAGGTTCTTATTTGCTGCTCTATGGTATTTTGCCACTATAAAAATATAGTATTTTACATATAAAGGTAATCTACATTGAATATTTACTGACATCTGATAAAGGTTAACTGTTCCATGCCTTTAAAACATGGGGGAGGGTTAGGAGAGTGACTTTATTACATTGAAGTGAGTTGGAGGAATGGTTGGGAAAAGGTGAAACTGCACAATCTTTTTGACCTCTGTCTTACTTTCATGTTGAGGTCTGGTAATTTGCCTTTAACTGGCTAAAACAGATACATGGGCTGTACATCTTAGATGAACTCTTAGTGCAGGTTCGCAGAAGATTTTGCGGATTTCTTTTGTGGATCGCATTGAAGTATAGACCCAAACCTACTGTGCAGATTTACTCAGGATTAGATCATACCCAGTGGAAGATGACTGATTTATAGCAGAGGAAAGTGTTTGGTCAGCATTTACTGTTCGGTGGGTTTTCTGCTCTGGTGGTCGGTCAATGCGCTACAGAATAAACAGTGAGAGATAGTGGCTGCATTGTAGCTCGGATTCTCCCACAACACGTGGCCTGTATACGGGAAACATGAATCAGAAAAATGTTTCATCCACCCCCACATTGAGTAGACAGTTAAAGATCCAACCAGCTTCTAGCAGCCTTGAAAGCACAGGCACAGGAAGTTTATAATAAGCTAAATCTTGAATTGTAAAGGTAATATAAAGTCAATATATCATGTTCTCTTAAAGAAACACAAACACATACACAGACACCAATGAAAAACACCCATAAAGAACATTTGTGGCATTTTACAAGCAGTTTCGCTTCTTTAAAAAGCTTAATTGTTGTGTCCCGGAAAACGTTGTAACTTCAGTTTTCCACTAACCATGTTTTGTTTGTAACACTGAGATGTTATATAGTTTGTAACACTGACGACATATTTTTCAGAGCATAAAGCGTACCTCTGCATTTCTTCATTTCTGCAAATCTGACCAAATTTTACTGGCATGCCAAAATAAATGATATTGAATATTTCCCCTCAAATACATGCAAGATATTCAATTACATCAGTTGCCATATCTCATGGTCATATGACCTATACCCGGTTACTATTTCCAGGAGCAGTATCTTGTCAGTTCTACATTCCTCTCTTCAGCATTACCTTCTAGATGGCGTGTAAGAGGAGTGCTGTGCTCTTAAATTTACTAGTGCTCTGCCATCACTCACTCATCCATACAAAGATCCCAACAATGCATGGTATGTGCTTCGACATGTGGAATTCCACACCATCCTGGCCTCCATCTGGTCGACTGTGAGAAGGTGAAGAGCAAAGTAAAGTGCAGTATTTTGCATGAATGAATGTTAAATGGGGCCTTAAAGGGTGGACTAAAGTTTAAAAACCACATCTCTTTGGTGGATTAGCTGTGATTTACGTAAAGTCGTAAACTCCCGTCGTCCTCCGGAGTTCCTGACCTTCAGCTGAACTGTTGAACAGATGGCCCAGTTTACACAGGAAACTATATGGAATGATCTGTATAGATAAACTACGAGACAATCATTCTAAGTTCTGTTTAGACTCGAGAAAACGCCTGGCAAGTGTGGCAAAATTAAGAATGTAAGATATAAATAAGACCACAGGACGTAAATTCTAATAATGGCATTTCAAGATAAACTGTATAAACAGCATTGTCACTGCAATGTGAACATAAGCATTAGTCACACTAGCGGGTTGTATGTCAAGTGAGACAATCAAACAAATCATGCAACAGCTTTAAAAATGTTTAAATGATATAAAGGATAAACTCAGTCAGTTCTTATTTTCCATGACTAACCTACAAGTGGCGATCGAACCCAGGATCATCTCACTGTGAGGCGTCAGCGCTAACCACTGCGCCACTTTGCCGCGGAAATGGCATTTTCACCCCCCAAAAATGTGCAACCCTAGCTATTAACTTTAACATCTAGTGTCACACATAGATCTAATCAAATTAACACATGATTTCATTTGAGGCAGTGGTAGTGTAACATTTAGGGTGTTCGCCCCCATGATCAGAAGGTCGCTTGTTTGAATCCCGGACCGGCAAAAAGTACCACTGGGGTACTCATGAGCAAGGTACCGTCCCCAAGCCGTGTCAGCTGCCCACTGCTACTTTACGGATGGGTCAAATGCAGAGGTCACATTTGGTTGTGGTGCACTGTAAACTGTGCAGTACTGCGTTCACAACGACAAATAATCACCTGCTTTCATTTAAAAACTCAGATATTGAGATCTGCACTGTAGTAGAATTCCACCCCAGCCACGTTTGCAATTAACCCAAAAATCATGACTTGCCTGAAATAAAAAATATCTAACAACCCATGTTTTTGGGTTTTTGGCCACTAGGTTCCACTAATCCCTAACCGAACCCCTGCTGGAAGCCCAGTTGGCTATGTTATGTTCTATTCCTTGCCGGAGTGTCCCTCCCACATCTGGTCCTAATAAATGCATTTGACTCCACTCTGCGGCTAATCACATTCAGACCCAGCAACATTAAAACGTGTTCTCTCAGCCTCTCCCTCCCGTTTACAGTCTTTCGCTCACGCCTTCTTTCAGTTGCAGACCCTACTTAAGATATTTAACTCCCTCTCTAATGTTTGCCATTTCGTCCTCTGACAAGGAGCAATATTACAATTTACAGTCTTGCTATTACGACTGTCCCAGTCTGATTGGAAAGATCTGTGTTGGAGTCAATCAAGTCAAACGTTAAAGGCTTGAGAGCAGCTGGAAAGACCGATCATAACTTTAACATAACGCACTTAATGTTATAATTATTGAGGAAAATGTTAATATTAGTTAATATAAGATTAAGATGTAGTTTAAGAACATGACATTGGGATTGAGTGAAACTTTAGCAGGATTTTCGCTCTTAAGTTGCCTACATTTTCATCAATCTTTGCATATCATCAAACTTAGCCATCTAAGCCATCTTCTATTCTGTATTAAACACCACAGAAAACGCAAGCAAAAAGGAAGATGTTAAGCAGTTCCAGATACTGTTTTTGCCACTCCAAAAGTCATCACAAGAGTCATGGCTTCATTAAAACCGGGGTATTTCGGAGTTTGCGATTTATCTTTAGGGTTTAATTTGGTAAATGTGTAGATTTTTGTAACTCTGCACTGAGAAGTCTCTTCACTATAATGCAAGAAGCCTATTGTTAATCTGAAAGTTTTCTAGTTTATGGGTGTTAATTTGGCCTTTACCTCATCTTGTTGGGCAATTCGTCAAGTTCGGACTTGAAGAGAATAAACTTCACAGAGACAGAGAGAAGTTCATTCATTCATTTTCTGAACCGCTTAATCCCTATTGTGGTCGTGGGGACCGGAGACTGTCCCAGAAGAATTCTGTGTGTGATTCGTGTAAGATTGTACTGAAAAGTCTGTTCACTACAGTGCAGGGAGAATACAATTAACAAGAAAGTTTCCTTGTTTATGGGAGATAGTTTAGCCTTCACCTGATCTTATTGGGCGATGGGTCAAGTTTCGACTTGGCTTGAAGAGAAAGAACTTCACAGACACTAAGAAAAGTTTGATCAAGATTTTTTTTATCAGTACACAGACCTTTAGATATCTCTCATCAGTTATCTTTAAAATCATTGTAGAACACAGAAACTTTGTCTGTGTCTGGACGAGTTCACATCATCTGATTTGGCCGTATCATTAACTACTTTGTGACAGCCTCAGGGTTTGGACCCTCCAGCACTTTTACCAACAAAGAAGGCCCTCAACTCTGGCCAACTCAGTGGCATTTTGTTAACATATTCCACATTCTTACATGCAACCTTTAAAAGCTGTGGCGGCTGTCAAGTGAAATCCCCTCAAAACCTTTACTTTTCCGCCACGGTTGGCAACCACTGAAAGGCTTTTCCAGATTAATGGATGTTGGGGTCATTGCGGAGGCGATCATGGTTGACCTGATGAGGGGGCTGAAGCTGAGGTTTAGAGCTGTTAAGTTTTGCAGAGATAAAGGAACATTGTCAATCATGCACTTACTCGCCCAGTTTTAGAACTCTTATGTCTTTCAAATTCCAGCTGTCTCATATATATATTGTATGTATATGTGCTTTGTCGTTTAAGCTGAATGAAAAAGTTAATTCTTCTGCCTCCGGCTTCTGTCAATAAGAGGATTTAACTGACAAATATGCCTCTCATCTCTTATTCAGCTTAGGTCAAAGGGGTATTGTGAGCAGACAGGTGCTGAGATACTCTATGAGCCTTTGTACAGTCACTTTTGGCTAAAAAGCACAAATGTTCAACATTTCTTAACTTAACAATTAATGGAGGGGTTGGGCTACTGTTATGGGTGGAAGAATAAAATTGAATGGGATGTCTCAACTTTCCTAGTGATCTTGCACTTTAAAATCTGCTAATTTATAAGGCTCTAGATATTTTTTTAATAGAAAGGGGCTCATTGTGGTCTAGTCAGAAGTTTTCTTCCCACCAGGCCACTAGTGACCTCCCCGTCTTCTTTTGTCCTGTTTTCACAGTTCATTGTCCATGGTTTGTCAGTTTTAATGAGCCTCACCTGTGTTTGCCCTTGTTTACGTCTCTGTCTCACTGGGTCTATGTCTGGTCTTTAATCTGGACCATGTGCTGATTCACTGTTTGTGTTTGGGATTCTCAAGTCTAATTCATATCATTTACTCTGAATTAAGGGCTCTTGGATAATGTTCAAGAAAAGATAGTTCATGCTCAATATAAAGTCTAAACGAGCAAAAGGGTTTTTTTCACCTCTTTAATCTTATTTTCTTTAATCTTATTTTCTGAGCAGGTGTATTTTCCTACCAAATAGCATTTTTGTGTTTGACGTTTTTTTAAACGTGTTTCTCCTGCTCCCAAATTATTGTTTGGTTTCTTTTTTTTTGTTTTCTTAGTTCAGATTCTACATTTCTTTTCTTTCATGTAAAGAAGGCATCAGAATAAACAAGATTATAGGTAAAGATGTGAAATAAACTTCCAAACTAAATCCCAACTAACCATCTATATTAGAACTAGATGTTTAATGGACATGAAATATTGAAACTTAAATATTCAAATATTCAAACCAGTGTTATATTAATGAACCCTACTGTTAATTAAGTCATTCCTCCCTAAGGATGGTAGTGATCTTGAAGTCATTCAAGTCAGCTGCATGCATGGATGCTACCACTTGTACTCCTTTAGGAGGTTACTATGAGGCCACTTATTCATTTCTTTTAAGCAGGCTATCAAAGAAACGCCCGTAAAGGCTTCCTGTCTCCTGAGGGCTAGAGCAGATGTTACTCCACAGGAGAGACCAGTGGAGGCCTTCGGTCTATGCAACATTTAGATTTTAATGAATGAATAAGACTCTAGGGCATACAAGACTGCAGAGGACTTACCATGTCGCTACATATTGAGTATATACCGGTGTGATTTACAGTAAGTTGTAAGGCAATAAATATGTGATTTGAGTAATAAATGTGATTTACAGTCTAGACATCATCCAGGATTGTCTGTGGCAGGAAAAAAATGAGTGACCATTGATTTATTTTGCCATTCCCAAAAAAGAACCTACAAAGAAAAACACAGAATTTAACCTGTTCCTAATGGCTATTGTTGGTTTGAGACTGGGAACAGAACCAACAAAGAGGGGCCAAAATGTAATGCTTAAGATCATCTCTTAAGTAAAGTGGGTCTTTATTGAGCATATTCAGCTGGTGGCTGCCTAAAACCAGCTTATTTGCCAAAGCTGTTTTGCAACAGAGATTTTATTCAATGTAGGTTATTGGGCAAATTGTTCAAGAGCAAGAGTCCATCACTCTTGCCGTTGTTTTAGCTATTGCCTGTAGTAATTATTTGCTGCAATTTATTGCACATGTGAATGTGATTATTACTGCACAATGAAGGCAATAAACATAGCATCTCTGTTGTTGAAACTGGCAGTACACATTCTTCTGCATTTGTCTGATATTTGATGATGTGTTCTATTTAATCCTTATGCTCCATTTTATCATTGTGTTCATCTCAGCGTTTTCACAGCAATGTGTCCTTGGACAGCCATGTCCAATAAGGCAAATTAAAGCAAACACATGCTATAACTTCTTTGACTCTTGAGTGGAAGTTGTCTGGTTCTCATTTTCCATGACTAATCTACGGTACAAGAGAAGTTTGTTTGTTACAGCATAATTTACTCTGATTCACAAGTGAGTTCACAAATGAACAATTCACACTTAAAATGCTAAGCTAAGTTATTTTCCTGTATATTTTTATTGTTATAATTTTCTTAGCAGATGCTTTCTCCTGCAAACTATAGGTGTGCGTGTGTGTGTGTGTGTGTGCGCGCGCGCACTTAAAACGCAATACATATCATGACAAATTTCATTGTTCCTTTTTCTGACGTCATCTAGCCCTAGATAGTAACTTTTATTAGTGATACATCTCTATGTTACATATAAAAACTGGAATGTAATTACAATCTTGCTGAGCCCAAAATGTATTACAGAATGAATGAAATGAATACAGCATCTCTCTGGGTGAATCTGTTGTAGCAGGCCTACAATGACGCAACATATTCAGTCTATAGTTGGTGTGATTTAAAAGCCTTGTTTGTGTAATACAGTAAATGTGATTTAAAGTCACAAAGTCATATAGAGAATTTAACCTGTTCCTAATGGTCCTTCCCTGGTAATTGAAGATGTGACCAAATCTAGATTCCACAAGATTATTGGTCTTTATGGAGCATCTTCAGCTGGTGACAATCTAAAACAAGCTTGTTTAGTCAAATTGTTTTGCAACAGGGATTCATTATTTTTTAACAAACACTTTTTTGTTAGAAACGTCTTTCTTGAAAGTTATTCTGGGAGTTGGAGTTGATTATTTTTGCGCATGCTCACATCGAAGATGCAGTGACGATATATTGTGAATACCTATACAAAATGTATTGTTCTCTATGCTACTGGGAACAATTGTTGCCATTCATTCATTACATTCATCTGCATTGCACAAAGTTTGTGCAATAAGCTGCTGAGTTTTTAAATATTATTACTGGTTCTAACGTCCTCACCTGCCGGTCATAAGCTGACTCCGGGACGGACTGCATAACGGCTGGACGTAGTAGTTTTCTAGTTTAACTCCCGTTGCTGCAAGCCAGTCCAGGGTCGGGGTCTTGATTTCGGACCCGTGATATCCCACGTCTCGGAAGCCTTGATCGTCGACTATGACGAAAATAATGTGCGGCTGCGAGCTCGGTTCGTCCACTTCGTTGGCGCGATTCGGGGAGTTGGAGTGGAAGTTGCTCGACCATCTTCCATACGTTGAGGCTGCGAGACTGCAGAGGCAAAATGCAGTGAAAACTCCGACAGCGAACATCGTCTCCCCCCACGGCTCGCTCTTTTCCGATTCAAATCATTAGATGCAGTTTGGTGCACGACACGCACGCAAGTGGGATTTGTCGCTGTGCGCGCGCATAGTGTCGCTTCATTGACTGCGGCGCGCACGAGCGAGCAGGTCTGCACGGCACGGTCGGAGCGCGCGCTCGCTCGCAGTCCGAGGCGGCGCGTGCGTGCGGGTGTAACAGAAGCGCTTGGAAATTAGGTTCGACCCCTTTCACTTATACTTAGTGTTAAAGAGACAACTCTGAAGCCAGATTTGATCAGATATACCAGTACTTCGCTAGGTCCATGTTAGCGCACCTAAATGACTAATTAGCCAAAATTAATGTGCATTCAAACATTTTCAATAATGATTCGACATTCTTTTCCCCACATTTAAGCCTGGCGTCTTCTAATAAATAATAGTGTCAAAGTTGGGAGCAATAAGATTGATTGATTTTAAGTTAATAATAAAGTTAAGTGATTGTACTAAATAGCTTTTTAAAAATAAAATAAATAAATAAATAAATAAGTGCTTCTGCAGTTTATCTATTCTAAAGATACTGTTCAGGTATTTGATACAATGTGGCTCCCTGCAAGTTTTAGGCAAAAACACTCATTGATTAGAGACAGATTTTGCTTTACCAAGTATTTAATATTAAATGTTAATATTACCAGAGGCGGACAGTAACTAAGTACATTTACTTGAGTACTGTACTTAAGTACAGTTTTTGAGTATCTGTACTTCACTTGAGTAGTATTTTATTTGGAAACTTATTACTTCCACTTCACTACATTTTAAAGACAAATACTGTACTTTTACTTCACTACATTTCTATCAAGGTTCTCGTTACTCGTTACTTTCAAATCTGTGGATAAAGTGGATGTTATTCCCCCCTTTCTAAAAGGTGATTGGTTGTTTGGCAGGTGACAGTCTATCAGTAATCAGTAGGGTAACATCACGCCTGTAGACTGGAACTATAAAAGTTCACACAGCTCTGCTGTTTTCGGTCTTGATTAACATTGCTGCTGTTGGAAAGTCATGAAGCTGGGTGTAGAGCTGGGTTTTAAGCAGGTTGGAATGTTGATTTGATGTTGTGAGCTGCATTTACAGCTACTGCACTGTCCTCCTGATTAACATACACATATATGTGAGCGCACACTGCTCGAGCTGGGTCAAAACACTACCATGCTGTTTGTGGGGTGTGTAGTCTTACAATAAATTAATAAAATAAAATAATGACTGTTTTTAAAAAAAAAAAAAACTTTATCAGTTTAAGTTTCATTCTGTAACATTCTACCAGTTCCTTATTCTACAGCTTCTACAAGCTAGTCAACATTAGGTAATGTAAGTGTTGTGGCAATAATGCAGCAATGCAGTGAAAGAAGATGTACTTTTAATACTTATGTATTTTTTAAAACAATTACTTCAGTACTTAAACTTAAGTAAAAAAAATTTGACTGTACAGACTGTACTGCTGATGAAACTCTGGCCCACTTTCTGAAGTCGAAACTGGCTTTGATTTATTTGTATACTGGCCACCACTTTCCAGGTTGTACAGCTTAATCTGGGATACATCTCTGTCAAGACTCCTTCTTTTCCTGAAGAATCAATAAATAAATCTGTCATTTTCCAATGATTCACTGTTCGCGGGCCAAGACAGTTTCCAACCTAAAACCCCAGTAACAGCATGTTTGTTTTAACCATGATAAAGTTATAGTGAATGTACATTACACTTATGTCTGTGGGCGGCACGGTGGCGCAGTGGTTCGCACTGCCGCCTCATAGCACGAAGGTCCTGGATTCGAACCCCGGGGGCGGCCGTAGGGCTCCCCTGTGTGGAGTTTGCATGCTCTCCCCGTGTTTGCATGGGTTTCCTCCCACAGTCCAAAGGCATGCAATATAGGTTAATTGGTGACTCTAAATTGGCCCTGCAGTGTGTTGGTGCCTGCCCAGGGTTGTTCCCTGCCTGTGCCCGCAAGTTGCTGGGATAGGTTCCGGTTCCCCTGCGACCCCAGTTGAGATTAAGCGGTTTAGATAATGACTGACTTGTGTCTGTATACTAGGCATTTTCAAAATTATTTTCTAAACTGACCAATCATCACAGATACTGCAACAGAGTTCTAGAGTAGTAGAGTTGTCTCTCAAAAACTTCAGAAGTAAACAATCAATGTTTTTGGCTTTACTGTACTTACTACCTTCCCTCTCAAAATTTCTGTGTCTCTCACATACATTTTAAATGGCTCTTCCTAGTTTAAACGCATCTTTAGTCATGTTTACAGTTTCTTAGCTGATTGTAAGTCTAAGTATTGGCAAGTGATTGTGAGAACGTTAAACAAAGGCCTGTCTATTTTCTCCTTTCTCATGGTAACTGAGTAGAAACCAAAGTAAGACATTAACGGTTCAGGCTAGAAACACATGCCATTAAAATACACTAAGACAAGGATTAATGTGTAATGAGATGCTTCTGGAGTATGTGATGTTATCAGGCTACCGGTGATTAGTAACTGAAACCCTTCATTGTGTGCAGACTTTTCTTAAACCTTGGAAATATCCGGCTTTCTGATTTCCAGGCAAACTGTGGAGGACAACAGACAGTCCACTAAAATGTTGAAAAAATTGGAATAAATAAACAAAGAAATAAAGAAACAATTTATGTTCAGTTATTACAATTCAGAATAAAGGTGTACTTCTTTAACAAATATGCGTGCTATTAACCTAATATCGCAATCATTTTTTGAAAGAAATTCATGTTATAATAGCTGGATATAATGCATTTGTAAATAAATCTGCCTTTGAAAGTGTTTTGAGGGCTCACTCATGCTCTGTATTATATCTGCATTTTGGTTCTGTGTTTGTACTGGTTTTAATATTATTTCCACATCGCAGCTGAAACAATGCCATCATTTTGAAATCTTGTCCAACTCCCACCTCTGCCCCACCCACAGCATTACGTGGGTAATGCATCTTCAATACCTCACCCTATTTTCATTCTGAGGATGGCTGACCTCGGCCCTCATTTCCTCCCATGTGTTATCTTTGTAATCAGCAAGCTGTGAAGGGGGGAATCATTTTGGACCCCAAGCACAGGGCCTTGTGTTTATAGGCAGTAATCTAAGAAGCTTGGGGCATCCTACCTCAGCTTGGTGAAGCAGACAGTAACTTTCATCCTGCCAGATGGCCTCTATCATCACATTCCTGCAAGACTGTCCAGAGTGGAAGTTCCATTTTCATGCTGACCCGAGATCGGATTCCTCTTTAAATTGTTGCCCTTGAGCAAAAGAGCAAAGTTGAGCAATTTTTTATCCAAGTTTGTGAAGCGAATCATCTCACAACATGACACCCATCTAGAGCAGTAAGGAAACACTTAAAATGACTTAAAATCATGAGTCAAACTTTCTTGTGCCTGGTGAAGTATGCTTTGGCCCCGGAACAAGTCTGAAATATAGCTTGCTGCGTGTGATATTTTGTTGGCATTTCCCTTTTCCAAATTGTCCACCTTGAAGAAATTTCATCAATGTTGCCCAACCACACTTTGCAATCTAAATATTCTAGATCTAGGCTATGTCCAGTTTTGTAACCTGCAACCCCAATTTCCATTTAATCTAATCTTACAGTGTACTCAGAAGCATTCGTCCTGCTATGGGCTATGAGAGCATGTCCAACATGTCTGGGCAGGATGGACTCTGTCTTAAGAAGCTTAATGAAACGGTTTTGTTTGCTTGCGCTTTGCTGTAGTTAGGCATGCGAATCCCAGATAGTATCTTAGTGTCAGACATATTTCCAAAGTAGAATATCATTACACCTGCCAGATTTGAAATATTTGAATCTGTAATGGCTGAGCATATGTGTGTGTGCTTTTTTCAAGACTAATTCATATTCAGGTGAGGCCAATATTAATTGTAATATTATGAAGCCATTGGTGTGTCTTGAGGCTCTTTGCTCTGTAAGTGTTTGGATACTGAATATCAGAAACAGAAGAGGACAGACTTTGTTGTTCTCGTATTAAATGTTCCCTCCATGGTGGTATGGTGTCAGATAAGATCTTGATACTGACTAAGAGGCAAGTTGGAGCAAAGCAGCAGACATCTTAAACAAAGCACAGCGTGTGTGCGTGTGTGTTTTTGACACTGAATTCTTTGCATTTTCTCTGAGTATACACAATATGAACAGACTGAGGTATTTCCTGTAGGCATTTCTAATTTTAGGTGGGAAAGAAAACAATTATTAAAAAGACATTTAGGATCCGCTACCTCCCACTACCTTAAATTCTAGATTTTTTTACTCACTTATAAAGGACTTTCATGTATCAATGTATTCTACTTGTTTTATTCAGGTAAAACTTTGTGGGGTGGTGGTAGCCTAGTGGCAGGGTACTCGATCATCTTATTGAGGTAATTTAGCCCATTTTGTTCGTCTTATTTAACTCCATTTTGATGATGGCAATTTGTGCTGCAATGTAACCATATGTAACGTTATGATCTTTGCTATATTCCAGACGGTGCCTATTGCTCATTAAAAAGATAAAGATCCATAGGTCTCACCATCAGCCTGATGAGGGTTTGCTGAAACAACTATTTTTCTCCAACAAAAGCTGTCTCAAGTCATACCACAATCCATCATCATCTGACATGTTACAGCATGAGCATTTGCAGAGCCAGACTGAAAAATCTGGTTGCGTCTACCTCTGCTACAAATTGATAAATCACCTTTATCCTCCGAGGACTAGTTCCACCGAAGCTATGAGCGATCAATTAGGCCTGTTTCTTTTTCCCCAATGGAGGTTTGCTCCAGCCACGTGCACAGCTCCTGAAGACTTGACTTGCTCTGCAGCTCTGCGACCACTTAATGTGTTATCCAGTTGGCTCGGATGACTTGAGTCAACAATGGTGTGTTATGCCTGCTTGCCCTCCTGAATTAAGGAGGCCCCCGGGCAAAATTGTTCGTCCCTGAAGACTGGCAGTGCTGCATGCTTACCTGGCCTCTTTCTTCAAGTTTGGGAAATGTGTCAGTCATTTTTTACTGTACAGAAAATATGAAGAAAAGAAGCATCATTTGAGGACCTTTCATTTCAAGCCACAACATGACAACACATGAGACTGATTTGGGTCTAGTGTTGTCCATAGATTTAAAGGTTACCAGTGCTGTATTGCTGTTGAGCTAGTGTAGTTTGTTAGTGAACTCTGCACAATGCTTATTGCGACTTTCTTTCACTACTTCAATGCAATTACGATTAAAGGATGTGATTTTTACTTCACTGTATTTACTTTAGCACATTTCTATTGACAATAGTCGTTACCTGTTTTGTATTCTACTGCATTGACAAAAACAGTTTTATTTTACAAACTGATACTAAAGGGGCCATATCGCCTCCTGTAGGTGTAAAATCCTAAAACTTGAACTTCCACACAGGCCTAAACATGTTAGTGTCAATGTGATGGTGATTTGTTCCACAGTTTGTTCTTTGTCATTTGTGAAAAACTACAGAACTTTCACTTTTTACTGGAGTCATTTTTACTTATTGTGGACTAGCTCCCTATTTTATCTTGAAGGAAAATGGTCAGCTAACTGCAATGGCTAGCCACATGGAGATGAGATCAGAGAAACTGCTACCGCAGAGATGGTCACTCATCACTCATCTTATTGTTTTAGAATATCTCTCTCTCCATCTCTCCCATCCCAGTAAGTTCTTAAATTACTGCTGTCAACAGAAAGTCATCATGCAAAATAAGTGTAAGCAAATGTGAGAAACAATACTGAGTTTGCAGAATAAATACTAAGTAAATACAGTAGCTTGACAAAAGATTTAATGACTTGTTAATTATGCTTTGTATTTAGGCAGCGTTTGAAAGAACATGTATGTATGAATTTACCAAAAATGGCAAAAAGAGTAGAAAAATGCCTTTTAATAAAGCGTTTTCCTGTAAGCAGCCAAGAACGCAGTTACTGAATAGAGAAACTATGTGAGACCCAGAAGCAGCAGAGCAGAAATCACTAAGGACACATGTGCAGCTGTTCAGGGGGATTTCACTACAGTCTCATGACATCATTGGCTTGGTGATGAATGAATATAATGAATGTAAGGGATTATATAAAATGCAGTCACTATAAACCCAGTTAGAATTATAAAGCATTATACAAGTCTGATTGAAGTGAGGAACTGGACACATGCCTGTTTTTAAATGTGCTGTCAATTTTGCATGTTAAAGCTTTTGGTTTTTCTGTAATGGTCGTCTGTCGACTTACAACCCTCTTGCAAGAACCACTTTGACTCCTGTCGGCCTGTGGAAGTGTGTGTGTGTGTGTGTGTGTCCTTCTTGTTTTCACCTCATAAATCAGAACCACTCCAATGACATGTTGATTTGTAGGTTGTCTCTCTAAACTGCTGCAGCTTTCTGGACTTCGCTGCTTGCTGCATTATGATAAACTGTGGATTTGCTCATCTCTGTATTCATTATCCATGATATTTTTGTTATGGTTGAACAATTTAATTAAAATTTTCTTAAACGGTTCCAGTTGAATGATTTAAATACACAAAGCTTTGCAAGATAGTTGAAGATTCAACTACAAGTTAACATTTGATGCTAATATACATATTTATTTAAAATTACACTTTTATATTCTACTCTATTTTAAATGTAACAATCCTAATTAAGAATTAAACCCATTCTGACCACCTGAAATGTCCTAACAAATATAATGTGAAATATCAAATTAACAAAATTGTAATCATTATACTTTATATTTTTTTCTCCATTATCGAAAACCATGACTTGACTCATGAGAGCAATAATAAAGCACTTCATGGAATATGTCAACTAGTTGTCTATTTGGGATTTGAGGCACATCCAACCCCAGTGCCAGGGGCTCTCTGGGACTGAGGAAAATCCCTGAGGGTGGAATCAATTTTCTGACTCCACTTACCGTGTCTTCTCCCTTTCCAGCAACAAAAAGCCTGTTGTGCCCCACATACACACTGAAAAAAAGAAAAATCAGAGCTGGTCAGCCATTCAGCCATGGTTTATGCACATGAACAGAAAACGAGAGTTTGTGAGATAAAGTCAACAAAGTTTCAACAAGTTTAAAATTGTTGCACAGCCCGGCCACTTCTTGTTATACATTAAAACTTCTACACCATTTGAACAGAATAGCTGGCTTTTCCAAAGATTTATCAACTCTATAATTAAGACCAAAATTAGACTTCACAGTAACCCTTGATTTCAGCATGTGGCAAGTGTCAAAAGCAGCACCCTTTTCCAATTAACTCCTCCTCACTTTTACCTGCCAAACGTGCACAAACACAGACTCCTCTTTCCAAATATAGATAGTATTTATGGCACTGCACAGCACTTTCGGGCTGGTCGAGATACACTAAGTGTGCGCCGCAATTAGGGGAGGTCTTGGCCGTACACCTCTGACATCAGATGAATGAATAGCAGTTTAGCTGCACACAGCCTCCCTTTCACCATACAGAACGCTGCTGAAAAGATCCTTTGCTTCTACCTCACAAATCACTGGATGCAGGATTATAGGGTCTGCATGGGTAAAACTTGGATTCAAAATGTGAATCAGAAAACTATAATCAAGAGAGTAAAAATGTCATATGGCATTACAATATATTGTTACAGTGATTCAGAGACACACAAAGAGAGAAAAGAGAGAGATAAAGGTCATTGAGGTTATGGCCCAGATAAGCCCGTAAACATTCCTTTCATTGGAAACACTGTTCATTTTCTTCATGGTGAACCACAACTTTTCAAAAACCCGGTTCTGCTTAAGGTGGTAGGATCAACGGACTTACTTTCTGTAAGATCTTCTAACATGTCCATGTAAAATCAATATTTTACACTTTTACAGTTTTTCTCAGTTGCCTTGGTGCATTTCTCACAACAGACTTAACATTTGCATAACACCGAGTGCATTTCTCAAAACACAAAAAACATCATGGATGACCGGCAAAAGCAGGTGACCTCTCCAAAAAAATCCTTAGTCCATGCTTCAAAAGCAAGTATTTACGTCACTGAATATGTCAGTGCCAATCAAAATCCGAAGTCCATGAATCATCGTCCACGGACATGACCGCCAAAATGTTAAGTCATGTCATCAATATAAAATTGGCACAATCTAAACATTTTCTGATGCACAAAACATCTGAATGACAAGGGCAGGAAACATAAAAATAAAAAACACTAAAAGAATATTTTATTGATTGTACATGTATACGGTGACATACCACGCACTAACATATGAAATGGAAAAAAAGAAGCAAATTACAAAATCAAAAACAATATATACATACTAAAACTCTAAATGCTTTCTACAATTGCTGCTGATCCTGTATATTGGGCCACATGTTCCCATCCACATCACAACGGATATCTTCCTTTGCAATACAGCGTGGAAAGAACCTCCTAGAATGTCTGATCCAGCCTCTGCAGGCGTCTGAGAGCAATTTAAGTTGGTGCAGGAATCATTAGTATTGTGAATACAAACCAAAAAAAGTTTTGCAGAAATCTATAAAATACTCTTGACAGCCAATGATATATTGTTCAACACTTTTGACTGCAATGACTTACACAATGAAAAAATGACAAGTTCATCTTGATTGTAAGACTAGGCAATAGATGGCTAGCACAATACATTTTGATCATCATGACATAAGCAAACGCTGATGTATGATATAGCTGAGAATTGTACATAAGCATCTGCCCGAGTCTACTAAAGCAATTGCAAAATGACAAAAACAACCAGAAATTGCTGTTATGATGTGCACAACTGACTAGAGGTTGTGAGAAATGCACCAAAGCAACTGAAAAAACTGTAAAATGTACAAAATTTTAATAATTTGTTCAGATTAAGGTAACTTTGTAATAAGACAACCTGCTGTTCAGGTAAAAGTATTCTGCCAGAAGAAATTATATAAATTCTTGAACTAGAACAAGAACAGATTCAAGACAGTTTACCAAAACTGATGTTGGTTAGCAGACCATTACCATTGTATGATATTTGTATTCAGTTATTGACACAAATTTAAATCAAGATATAAATTTATATATTTATATTTTTATATATTTTTGATATGTAAAAGTGAGTGATTATTCGTCATAGAGAACACACCATAGCACACAGCAGTGAAATGTGCATTTGACTTATCAGTGACGGAGCAGTGGGCAGCTGACGTGCTGGCGGACAGTCATTGCTCATTGTGCTGTTGTGTTGTGTGATGGACAGTGACATATAGGAGTTTGAACCGAGAGTTCTGGTTTAGACGTCTTTTGATCTGAGGAAAGAAACTCATCCAGAGTTTCTCTGTTTTGCCCATCAAGGTCCTGAAATATTTGCTAGATTTCTGCAGGTGAAAAATATATAACCAAAGAGAATTCTGAAAATGTGGAACAATTTCTATAAAAGTGCAATGAAATAATTGTAAACCATAGAGCAGTTGAAAACAACAGCATAGCAAAAAATCATTACAGAAAAGAAATTCTGTTTGTTGTTAGTAAACCAGCAGTTCCAGGTGCAAGGCTAACTCTTAAAAACTAAACCTCATTGCAGCATTGCACACTTTTGTTTATGAAAGCCAGTTGTCAGAGCTGGCATTTACAGTAAATTTATAGGAGCCCTATTATGGTTGTCGGATAACATAAAGGCCTAAAGGAACTATAAAAAGTGAGCATGTGTGAGATCCAGAGGCAGGAGCCAGATCCTCTGTGGCTGGACATATGTAAATCC
>JAVGVS010000502.1:114782-209782 GCA_032718565.1 Distichodus sexfasciatus | reverse complement strand
CTATTTAGGTGTGTTTATTAAATTAGGTTTGTGCTGTGTTGTCTTACAGTGCTCCCAGAGAGAAGTCCTTGAAAGCCATCCAGGAAGAAATCAGATCTGTGCTCAGACAAATTACAGCCACAGTCACCTTCTTACCTTTACTGGAAACTGCATGTAAGTTCGAGACTTTCAGAAAAGGAAAGTGAAGTCTTTAATAGCGTGTCTTCCCAACACACCTGTTACACTGGAAATTTCTGATTTGTTGTGGACGTATCATTTTCCAGAAGATTGTTTGTCAGCAGTAAGAGACAGGATGGTGTGTATTGTTATAATAGATGTTTTGGTGTAACCCTTAGATTTGTTTTGTTTGTTTGTTTGGCCCAGGTTCGTTTGACCTGCTGATCTACACCGATAAGGACCTGGAGGTCCCTGAGCAGTGGGAGGAGTCTGGGCCTCAGCTCATTGACCAGTCTGATGAGGTCAGACTTCGGTCTTTCACCACATCAATCCACAAGGTCAACAGCATGGTGACCTACAAAAGAACAGACTCCATGTAACTGTTGCCAGATTCCTTTCTTTCCCTCTCTCGTTCTCTCTTTTCTGTACATAGTTGAAGCTGCTTTTTTCATCCATGCAAATCTGTTTTCCTGAGGTTTTTATAACTTGAAATAAGAAAAAAAAATAAATCTCCAGATTTCAAACGGATGCCAAATTCTCTGCCTGTTTACATTTTTGTGTGCATTGACTCTAGATGACCAGTAGGTGGCGACTGCGTCTCAGGACAAAGGAAATCTAACGCAAGTCACGTTTTCAGCGCTTTAGTCCCACCTTGTACGATTTTGAAACAGAACTGAAACATTATAGATATTATGCATTAAGGATTGTTAATTTGGTCCCATTTGTTTGTGACTGTGATGCTTGTGCGCCACATTTTGTGTTTTTACAGTAGTGATGCGTCCAGACATGCTTCATCTGTTGGTATATCCCTCTATGAACTGGCCATTCTTTAAAGATCAAAGTCTGTCCTCCTTGTTGGTGGCCGTGTTGAACAGTGGACATGAGAGAGACACCTGCTGTGCTCATCAGCATGAGAAGAGATAAAAAGCAGTGTTCTACCTGCACAACAGAGCCTCAGAGAGACTGTAGGGTTAGGGTTCGACGGGACGGACGGTATGGTTGTAGGCCTCTCAAAAACTGCATTCAGGTGAGGACTAAAACGATCAGGCTTCTGTAATAAAGGGTCGACCCTGATTTGAACTATTCGTTTAAAAACGGCGTAAAAACCGGCACAGGGATCCTGACTTTTCAATATTAAAGACGTGATGTGTTTGTGGCTCTGTGCCGGTTTCCAGCTCTCATTAATGCTACTTTATATCAGGGGTTTCAACTGGTACTGTCCCAGAGACCACCATGCAGACTTATCAGTAGTCTGTGGCCCTCTGTGTGTTTGTGTGAGGAGGTGGGATGGGTTTTTGTTTTATTCTATTTTTAGATTATATACATTAAACTCATTATTCATAAAGATGCCCAAATCATCTGGAAATGTTTTAAAAAATAAATCAAATGAAATAAATGTTAACGGGTGATTTCAGTAGTGAAACTGGATTGCATGTCACAGACCATCTCCATGGCCGCCACGGACCACCGGTTTAAAACCACTGCTTTATGCTGTATTACAACGATGAATGGATACTCGTTTTTACATAATTATTTTTAAGTTGGCAAAGAAACAAGTTGAACCCTGGGTTTATATGATGCCATATTCCATAATAAAGAATTATAATATTTAGGATATTCAGGCATTAGGCTGCTGCTGTCTCACATTTAAAATATACTTCATTCCGAGTGATTCCTCTGTGAAATGTGGACCAGTAATGTTTATTATGCTACAACTAGATGTGGAAAAAATCACATAATTTTGTAATAGTAGCAGGTAGGAAAATTCCTATTTGGGCATTTTCCACATGAAAATAAAGGATTTTGAATTTCCAGGCACACCCTTGTAGCAAAATGTGTAGTAATAGTTGTAGGAATGGAGAGAGAGAGACAAACCTGTGAACAATTAAATATATATTTTTTCCTTCAATGAAGCAAGAGATTTGTACGTATACACAAGTTACCAAATTGTCACGACATGAAACAGATGGTATAAAGTTAATAAATATACAAAAGACGTGAAAACAGTAACATAACGTGGAACAAAAATAGTAAAACATTCTTCTGTAAGTGGATGTGTTTCTTTACAGGCGCATATATAGGCTTAGTTCTGCAGTGCGTTGTGGTAAGAAATAACATTGTCTTCGTGAGTCTATCAGTTGTTAGTTGAGTGAGCGAGCTACAGAAAACCAAACCATTAGCCTGAAATAATAAATAATCACTCAACAGCAATGCCCTCACACACAGGCTAAACATGGTTAGTAGTGACAGACCACAATCTGTATTTTTATTTGCTCCCTTACGTCAGCGCTGGACTGTAAGCACTGATTTGTATATTATGTAGAAAGGGCCAAGCATGTGGTAGCTAGTAGTGCCGACCGGTAAATTGGGGTGGTATTTTTGCCAGAAATGAGCAAATTGCTCATTACGTCAGCTGATTTCTTCAGTCCTCCAATATTAAACACTGATTTACATGCCAATATTGGTATAAATCCTTAAAATATCAAAACTGTTGGTCTTAAAAGTCCTATATGGCTGAGGCTCTAGAAGCTTTCACTCCTTTAGAAAAGATTTTGGGGAAAAATTGTTATTGGCCAATATTTAATAAATCCTCAAATATAGAAATCTGTATCGATCTTAATAATCACATATCTTTGAGACTATAGCAGCTATCACACTTTTACTCAGCTCCTCTGACCAAAGAAAACTAATTTTAAGAAATGAGTATCTACTGAGCTATCTGAACGTAAAAATCTTCACCTACCCAAAGTTATCGGGCGGCCTCTAGTAGCTATCACACTTTTCCTCAGATTAGAAGTCTTAGAAAGTTAGAAGTCTTGTCTCGTACTCACTATTAACTGAACCCTCGTTTCTCCTAGAGATCTCCTCAATCCAACAAAATATTCTGTTCCTGCTCTCAGCACAGCTTCCATCATCATCACCACATCTATAACGACCATTAACAATGTCGTGTTCTGACGTCTTTTCTCGCTTGTTCCAGCTTACGCTCGCATCTGATGAAGTCCTTCTCTTTATGCCTTTTTAGTCTAGGTTCGTTTCAAGGTTTCCTCCTCATATCCCCCCCCCCAAATTTTCAGTTGTTGGGCGTTCATCAGAAACGACTGAGGCGATTTGACGTTTGTCAGTGTGACGTTCTAGGTGGAGTCTTGGTTATGGTTTGTCTGTCTGGACTGGAACAGAATGTAGCAGTATAACATGTAAAGCTTTCTTCCATTTTTAGTGACTAGACATGTAGAAAGTGTCTAAACTCCACAGCTGAAAACACCAAGTATCACCACGTTTTTCCCCTTTCACTTGTTTGTTCTAATGAATCACAACCACACGAAGAGGTGATGCAAAACAATTTGACAGATCTACATTCGAACATATTGCTTCAGTGCGTAACCCCCTAACCTCTAGCTAGATGGAACCAATATGATTCGACTACATCCTAAAGGTAGAATAATTGTGTTGAGTCCCAGTGTAACTCACTGAGGAACGAGTGAGAAATATTCAGCGGTTTTAACCTTTAGTATCAGATCTGATCGATGCCCAGGCCTCAGGGAAGGAGCAGACACCTGCATCTCTTTTTAAAGTCCTCCGTTAAGCAGATTGGCCTCCTCGCCCTGTTCGTCTAACAGCTTCCAATTCTGCCTGTTCTTTCTGCAGCCCTCTAGCAGGGGGGAGCAGAAATCTGACATACTGGTCAAGGTCTGGAACAGAGAGAAAGAGAACGTATTCTTCAGAAAATAACGATGTTTTCCCGTACTGTTACTGAATTTTGCCTGGCGTGTAAAAATAAAACGAGGGCTGTAACATGCTCTTCTGCCTTTACCTCGTATAACTGTGTGCAAATAGCATCGATGAAAGACACCTGCATGCTGGGAATCTTGTCTCGCTTCTCTCTGTTCATCAGGTCCTGCGAGAGAGAGGAAGAGAGAATTTGGCTTCAGCAACTGGTTATCTAGGCAGCTTTTCATTCTACCTGTTCAGCCAAGTGAACCAATTATTAGACCCAATCCGCAGTGGATTTTCACTATGACGTGATGAACCTGAAAATTGCTCCAGAGAAAATGAAATGGCAGAGGTGGTACGCAGCCTCCACAGGTTCCCCGTGAAAATCAAGGGAGAGACATGATATCCGATATACAATGCTCTTATTGAAGTGCACGTTGAATAACACAGTGTTACAAAGACCAGAAATCCACTCACAATAGGTTCGATGTTCAGCTCTCGCCTTTCTTTGTCCCCTTGCTCGAAGAACTCGGTGGCAACAAGCTCGGCTATCTATGCACGCAAACAAAAGTGTAAGAAAGTTAGAGGACGGAGTAGTTAGACCCTAACTACAAGTTTTTTGGCACTTACACAGTGAACAAGAACAACAGGAAGTGAAATGCAAACCTGTTTCACCCCTGAGACGGAGAGCTAAAGAAAATGGTTAAACTATAAAGGAAAAAATATATTCACAAAAAATAATCATTAAAATGATTAACAATTTCTATGAAACTGGTATAAAATCATTTGAAACCATACAACAGATAACAAAAAAACAACAAAACTTTCCAGTTGTGGGTCTTACTTTATGCAGCCAGTAAACCAAAAAGCCCAGTTATAACTTAAAACGTTAATCTTGATTGTAGTGATTTTAAATATATATGTACTGTTTATACATTCATTATCCGGACTGCTTAATCCCAACTGGGGTCGCGGTCGGACCGGAGCCTATCCCAGGAACATATGGGCGCACTGTGGGGTGTACTGTATATACAGTACAGCTCCGGAAAAAAATGAGACCACATCAGTTTTTTCTGTTCCCTGACTTTACAAAATGTGCTTGTGAGTGTAAAATGTACAGGTTTCTATGCTTTTATGAGCTACTGCAGTTGTAGGTGTGTGAAAAATAAGAAAGCAGTCCATATTTTAATATATAACTGCAGTTCTGTGTTTATAGCAGCTGTTCTGTGTGTTATATTCCAACACCTATACACCTGATTCAATTTGCTGATTAGAGGAGACAGAGCCCAGCGCATGAGGAGACCGCGGACTTGTTGACCATATTCTATTACTGACATGATGGTAAAATAACATACAGTATGTGTAGTTTGCAACTTGCAGGTTAGATTAAGACCATTTACTCCATAAAATAATAAATAATTTACTCCCAACTGCAGTGTGTTGGTCCCCGCCTTGTGGGTAAGTTCCCGGGACAGGCTCCGGTCCCCCCGCGACCCCAGCTGGGATAAAGCGGTTCGGAAAAGAGATGAATGAATGAATAAATTTACTCCCAAAATGTTTGGAAGTTTGAAATAAGCATGATAAAGTTATAAACCAACATTGACTTGTATATTTTACATAGTCACAACTGTAAAAACAATGAATCAGAAATAAAGTGATGTGGTCTCTTATTTTTTCCAGAGCTGTACATGTATTTGCATAAAATGAATGACAGTAAAAGAAAAGCATTCATAAAAACACAAAGTAACTTCCATAAAAGCTATCACAATTATTTTTTATGTAAAAAATGTGCAAGTGCATTTTGTGTCCGTGTCTATTAAAAGTGCATGTTGCATTTGTATTGTGTAATGGCCCCGAATGAGCGGAGGTGTGACCAGCTTGAAGATATTTTGAGCACAACTTAATCAACCTGACTGTCGCTGAACCACAAGCAAGTGGCAAATCACCTTCATAAATCAGCTTGAAATATTTTTCTTTAAAAGAAGGTACAATCCTTTATCTTAACATTAATCTTCGACCTCGTTTCTTCCTCATATAGCTGTGGGATCGCACTCATCTGTCAAAGTCTGATTTCAGTGTCTTCCAGGCCTTTATGTGTCTCCTTCTTTTTGCACCCCTTCTCTAATTTACTCTCGTGCTGACGCTACACGTTCGAGAGCTCCGCACTTCCTGCAGGGTTGCCGATGGCTTTCATCACCGTGCCATTAGAGAATTACTCTACTTGCCTTCTCTGATTTCCCAGTACCCTTTTTAAGGGGGGAAACTCAGCTTTTAATGTATTGTCTTGACAGTGGACAGTAAAGGATATGAGTTTCTGCTCTCAGCAGGCCGTCTAAAAGGACGTGCATGTTTACTCGGAACCTCGGCTTCCATGACATTTATCTTGTATGATAATGAATCTGCCAGAAAATGGTACTGAGGCAAGCTAACACACATTAAACCAAGCACATCATGCTACATTTGTTTTTGCAGCTTCACACTAAAGGAAAACTCAGCACTTTCTCATTTTCCTTGACTAATCTACAGGAGAAGTCTACCTGATTGAACATAATTTGCTCAGAATTCGAGGTTCTTGGATAAAGGTCAAGAAAAGGTGATTCGCACTCAAAACGTCTAATGCACTCCCCGACCAGTCAGGCTTTCTAGAATTGACAGTGAGAATATTCTGCAGCCCTAGTATCGACATTTTTAATCAAGTATACGTGTGAGACCTACAACCTTAAATATCACGTTTTATATTCACAAGATGAGTACGGACTCTCCCAGATAACTGCAGTTATAGTTACAACTAGAGATTCATTTCTGCAAGAATATGCCAGTATGATTGTTCAACTTTTGCAGCTGTAACTGAGTAGAAAGGCTTTGATTAAAGTGCATTGACGTGAAAGGGGGGAAAGAACGAGGGATGATAAAAGCAAGAACAAGACGAGTGTGGGTCAAAACAGATCCAAAAAACGTGTTGAATGTCGTGCGAAAACAGGCTGAGGGTATTCTTAATAGGGAAAAAAATGAAAGCGTTCCTAAGGGAAAAATAAACAACAGGAAAAAAAGGATGAAAAAAGACGAACGTGGTTCATGGTGGTCACAAATATGGGCCCTCGAATCACATCAAATTTGGCCGTGCGGTAAAGCGTCAGAATTTGAGCTCTATATTAGTCTTTGGTGGGAGAAAAAATGGACTGAATCTGCGAAGGAGTGTACAAGCGCTCCACACCGCACGTTTCAGAGCTGGGAACAAGGTTTTTGTAGCACCAACACTGCAGGAGGAGTAGCGGTTAGAAAAGGTGTGTGGAATAAAAATCGAATAACAACGTGATTGCTCTAACGTTCAGTGCTAACTGCTGAACAGAGAGTACCGAGAGGGAAAGTGATGGAGTGAGATGTTGTGTGAGAAGCATGAAGGTGCAGCAGGAGTGCGAGACCATGAAGGCTTTTAGCTAGCTCAAAGGAATCACACCGTGAGAAAGAGAAGCACTTAAGGTAAATATAATCTTACTCAAAAAGGCTGATTGTTAAGGGGTGTCAACTCTGAAGGAATATGTTGATCGTACCTTCTTTTGCACAGGCCAGGGCTTTGTAATGGCTGAGATGTCACACGCGGTCATCAGCATGCATCTGTAAATGTTGCCAGAAATCATACGTATATGCATACAATACAAACATATCCATCTATGCTTTGTCGCTTGTGTGTAATTTTTTTCAATTATGTTTTTCCTAAGCAGTGTGTAGAGTTTGTATGTCTCTAGTTGACACACCTCAGCAAGTCTCGGTGTTCATCATCCTCCCACACAAACTGGTTGTTCTTTGTTAGTTCGAAGAACTCTGTTCTTCTCCTGACATAACAGAGGGAAAGTGTTATTCTGCAAGAGGGAGTAGCACGGCTTGAAATCAGGATCACAAAATATGTTAATTAAATACGATGCCTGATGACCTTATTTAGCCTTGTATTTTAGCTGGGGTCAGAAAATAACACGGTGGTGCTTGAAAGTTCGTGAGCCCTTTAGAATATCCCATATTTCTACATAAATATGACTAATCAGCAGACACGATTAATCATAGCGATTTACATTCCCTACTTACAGAGAGAGTCTCACTGGAGCTACAGCACAGGGGGTAAAAAGTCCCATATTCTGAAAAGTTTCACTTTTTCTGTTGTTTGGACACCATTTGGGTCTGTACTGCCTCTAACACACTGTAACTTTGATAAAAATGGTCAGTTGTGTTGGTATTAATTTACGAATGTCAGAGATCTAACGAGCCGTGTAGATTTCTCCCCTACTTCTACATCACTGTAGGGGACTTTTGAATAACTCCACCCTCCTATCTGAGAACCCACCAGGTAGAACTGCTAGCGCTTCCTGATCCGCCATGTTTTCTCACAAGCACTAGCGCAGGAATCACAATGAAGAAGTCTAGCGGCGGAGTGTTGTGTTGAACATGTACGGCTGTATGGATGGTGTGTGCGCAGCAGCCATGGGGATTATTTTCTCGTGAGGTAAACACTCGCCGCGCTGTCGACACCCCAGTTCCGGAGCAGCAGCGGCTCATTTGCATTTAGGAATACTAATGAGAAACAGCCTGTTCTGAAAGGGACTGAAATAGAGGGGTAAAAAGCAGGTAGTGTGAAAGGTATTTACAGCAAACCACTTCAGAGACATGTTTAGTGGAGCTCACAGACCCGTTAGAATATGGACCTTTAAATAAATAAAATAAGCTCCAAGTTTGGGATGTTGGCGGGTTCTCATATGTGACCCTCCACGGCAAAACCAGCGCATGTTGCAACGGAGGTTTCCGAGAAAAACGGCCATTTATGTTGCGTTGGGTAAAATTTTGAATTTTTTGTTTTTAGTGTTTTGAAACAGTGGAAGGTCTATACTGTACTGTTGTGAATCAATTTCGCTGAAAAACTTACCCTTTCCATCCTAAAAACGTGACTTTCTTGAAGTGAGGAATTCAATTCCAGCAGAATGTTAAAAGTTTCTGTTTTGACCGCTCTACTTCAATATTTACGGTAAATCCACTGGTTGACTAGCGTGAAGATATTTCTCCGGAATCCATCTCCGTCTCCCGAGTTCAGTTAACCTAACGCAGGTAGGTATAGGTATCGTTTTGAAGCTTGATTTATGCCCTTTCATGAAATCATCATAACTCAATTTTGAAAATCTGCGACAAGCGACCGGTTTTGCCGTGCAGAGTCACATATGAGCTGTTTGCTTCATGTCTTTCCACAACATTATTACTAGATGAACATGAACCGATTGACCGATCATCGGTCCTGCCAATTATATTTACTGATATTGAGCGTTTTTATAATTATTGGTACCAACTATTTTTATACGGATTTGTTGATAAAATAATTTATAGTAATTGTAATATTTGGTATCAGCCCTGGAAAAACATAATGGTCGACCGCTACTTTATTCTTCTTTAAGCATACGTTGATTGAACAACTTGTGTAATTTACAGTCAATTTTTCTAGCAATAATGGCATACTGTCCTGGTCCAAATGCAGCAAACCAAGGCAGTTGGTAGCGTAACATTAGACTGAGGTACCTTTACTACCATCATTACTCAGGCCCCTGAGCAAGACCCTTAAGGCCAAGTTTCTCTCAGGGAAATTGTCCCTGAAATGAGGAAAACAGAAGTCGCTCTGGAAAAGTGTGTCTGCTAAATGATATAATATGATAAAACTAGCTCCACGGTGTTCTGCAGATGGAATCAAGTTCTTATAGAATGCAGGGTTTTCTTTTCTCTTTCCTTTCAGTGAAAAGTTCTATTTTGATGGAATTTGTCCAAAAAACATTTTCGCTAAACACTCCTGCGTTGACCCAAAGTTTAAACAGGCAGCATCCTGTGAAAATGTGATGTGTCGTTAAGATTCACAAACTTTAAAGCACATCTGTACAGATCAAGCAAACTCCACTTCCACAATTACCATGTCAATGAACACGTTTTACACGAAGAGATTAAACTGTGGAAGAGACTCGGTACCTACTTCATGTAGACGGCCAGGTCAGTGGCCAGAATGGCCTTCTCGATCATCTTCAGCGTGGTTTTATACTCATCCAGAGACAAGCCACTTAATATCTGGCTGCCCTGGGTGAAAGAAACAAGGCAGACTTAGGATAGAAATGTATTTTGAAGTCTAAGGGTTCTCAACCCGCCATTAAATCAAACCCCTTTCTCAAGCAGGCAGCTAGGAGTAGTGTAAGCGGACAGGCATCCAACCCCACGTCCTCAACTAATACCAATGACCGAACTCGATTGAAACTGACATTAAAGTACCAACAAAACGTTTCATTGCCTCGGTAAATCTGTAATGGTATCCCACTCCGACAGATTCATATTTCCTTATGAGAACAAACAAAGTGGTAAAGAGCAGAGGGTTGTAGTTTCTGAAGTGGCAGGAAGGGAATTGGGGATGGAAAGTGCAATGAGAATATTTTCATGGCAAACAAAAATGCTTAGGGTAGGTAAGGCCAGCATCTAAAAGACGTCAGTTAAGTTAGTTGGATCTGACAAAGAGCTGTGTGTGTGTGTGTGTGTGTGAGCAGGGTTTTTGGTGGTTGTGAGGACCTCTCATGGTTGGAAAAGCCAAGATTTGTCTGTTTTTAGTCTCTATAAACATTTTTGTACGATAAACATACATTATTGTGAGTGATTTTGTCATTGTGAACACACCACAGCACACAGTACACCACAACGAAATGTGACCTCTGCGTTTGACCCATCCGTGAAGGAGCAGTGGACAGTTAACAAGCGCCCGGGGAGCAGTGCTTGGGGACGGTACCTTGCTCATGAGTACCTCAGTGCTATCTTTACCGGTCCTGGATTCTAACCTGCGACCTTCTGACCACGGGGCGAACACCATTCCGTTACGCCACCAACCGCCCCATATCCTTATGGTATATAAGTCTCTCTTATCCAAAGTGGCTTCCATTTCCTAATTACAGGAACAATCTCCACCTGAGCAGAGGGTTTTGCTCAGGGCCCCAACCGTGGATTTTACTCTCTCTTAGTTGTTGACACTCACAACATTAGGACTTCGAATCACTCAAACCATCACCTTCTCAGTTCTTATATAAGAGCAATACGGCAGTCGGTGAAAGTGTCTCACAACGATAGCAATATGTGACTGTGCGTGTTAGATTTCTCCGTTTATAAGTAGCAGTTAACCGTATCTTTGGGTCAACCAAACAGCTTGTAAAATATATCACGATATCTGTAAAACGTTTTTTCTGTCATGTTTCAAGTGCATTTTATTTGGCCTACTGTATCTAGATCGTGTTGTGCGGTCAATCTCAACTTTTTTTTCTACAGGGCCGTTTTTGGTAGATAAGAATTCAACGATACCACTTTTTAACTGCTTGAGCCCGATCGTCCCCGGTACCGGGGGCTTTAAATAGTCGGTAAACGTAAACAAACATATGCATGCGGCACAGCAACATCACCGATAGAATCTCCGTCTAAAAATCTCAAACAACAAATTCCACCTAAACGCAACACAATTCCAACACCAAACACATAAATAAACAAAGAACAGAAACACTGCGTAGGTCTATGTGGAATAAATACGGCTGTAGAATCTATACTACTACGGCTAACCATGCATACCGTATATCATATGAATGCTCAGACTCCGCAGATTACGCAGATAATGTATTTTTGTTTTGGCGAACATGATTTTTTTTTCATGTTCTGCTGTGTTGCATCTTCCTTTATTCTGACCCAGTAACATGTACGCTGATTCCACAGTAATCTCACAAGCGTTACCTTTATAATGATACCAAAAGCATAAATATAGACATTGCGGTTGATGAGATATACATATTTTATTTTGGGGATCTTTTTAGAGCAAAAATCTGTAAAACAGTCTCAGGGCTTAACAGGTTAATGTCCGATACAATACTGTTATTGTAAATTTGTATATTTACAAAATGTACCAACATTTCCAGTCTGACTTTCTCCTGTCCCAATATTTAGAGCTCCCCTTTCCCCTCGCCCATCGTCGTATTTGTGCCTTTCAGTCACTCAAGTCTGGTTTATAATGATGCTTCATGCGAGCGCGAGCCGCCCCCCCCATACTGCATATCCCCTATTACGCTGCGGAAAAGGAGAAAGGGGCTTGAAATGTTTTGATTGAAAGGATACTTTTTCTCTCTAATAAATGTTTAGAGGCTTGTGTTAAGTATAAACAACTCAAGCATAAATAAGGCTTCAGGCTGTATGATTAATTTGTGACCCTCCACGGCAAAACCAGTCGCTTGTCGCAACGGAGGTTTCAGAGAAAAACGACTGTTTATGTTGCGTGGGGTAAAATTTTGGATTTTTTGTTTTTAGTGTTTTGAAACAGTGGAAGGTCTATACTGTACTGTTGTGAATAAATTTGGCTGAAAAAATTTACCCTTTCCATCCTAAAAACGTGACTTTCTTGAGGTGAGGAATTCAATTCCAGCAGAATGTTAAAAGTTTCTGTTTTGGCCGCTCTACTTCAATATTTACGGTAAATCCACTCGTTAACTTGCGTGAAGATATTTCTGTGGAATCCATCTTCGTCTCCCGAGTTCAGTTAACCTAACGCAGGTAGGCTATCCGGGTGTGGCTGTGAATGCAGCGAGGCTACCGTAAATGCAAACGAGTCGCCAATCGCACTAAGCCGCTCAGAGTGCTACGCGATAGTCAACTTCAAAGCGCAGATTTCTCCGCTTTCACTTGGCGCGACAGGAGAAAAACCCGACCTCGAATGTTGATATCTCAGTCATATGTCGTCCGATTCATTCCATATAGGTATCATTTTGAAGCTTGATCTATGCCCTTCATGAAAAACATAAAATAGAAAAATTGAAAATTTGGCATAAGCTTACTCAGTTTTGCCATGGAGGGTCACATTTGTGTATATTGTTCTCAGCCTACTTTCTTTCTCGAAATTCCTTCCTCTCTGTACAAAAATGGCTTTAAAAATTTGGGGGTTGCAGCCGTGAGACTGTTCATTTTCAATGTCATTCATTTGCCTTGCTGCACCTTTCTTCCTTCTTCTTTCATTACTTGATTTTTTATACAACAATCCCAGATATATTCGCTACCTGGTGTCTGAGAGTGCAGTAGTGACTTACTGGGCTGTTGAGGATCATGAGGCACTGGTCAAAGTGGTGGTGCTCCATGATGGAGTGGCAGTAGAGTTGGGCCAGCGGATGTTCGCCCTGTTTATACAATTGAGCGTTACAGTGTGACGTGATCGCGGCTTCTCTCTGCCATGATGCTAGAGTTAGGCTACAAAAGGGCAGACCCTCTCATTCTCATTCACCAACAATAACACAACAAAGCGAAACAAACCTCTTGATGTACGAGTTGTTGACGCCTCTGTGGTCCAAGTCGTGACTCAACGTTGCAATCATCAGCCCAAAATCTCCAAATCGCCTTCACAAATTATTCTGTCAGGAAGAAAAGAATGATTGTAGTGTGTTGTAGCGGTTTCTGCAGAAAGGCGCCAAAATGTTTGTAGGAGAAGTCTACACAAAAATTTTTCTTCCTAACTGAGGTACGTCCTGCACTTTTGGTGTGTTTTCTGTTGGCGTCTCATTTGTAATTTTACTGACAGTTGTTTTGGGCTTTTCCCCAAAATTTGTTGTGATTTTCAGCCTCTGCTGGAGTAGTTTTCCTAAGCTGATTGCCGCCAACTGGCTCTTTTAGCTCAGGACTGATTTTTTTCTGTTAGCGCTTGCCTCTTTTCATGCTCAGATTAGGATCATTTGTCCCATTGCCAAGCGTTGCTTGTGAGGAGGCTAAAACAGAAAAGGGTTAATGACCCAACACGTGCGCTTCAACACTTTCAAACTTTTGGTTTTGAGGTCTGCATTAAGATAAAGTTAACCACACAACAATACAAAACACAGTAATGTAGTATCTCTTGAATTTCATTTGAAAAGCCATTTCACCGTGTTGAGCATGATATAAGATATGTGACCCTCCACGGCAAAATCAGTCGCTTGTCGCAACGGAGATTTCCCAGAAAAAGACTGTTTATGTTGTGGGTAAAATTTGGATTTTTGTTTTAGTGTTTTGAAACAGTGGAAGGTCTATACTGTACTGTTGTGAATAAATTTGGCTGGAAAACTTACCTTTCCATCCTAAAACGTGATTCTCTTGAGGAGGAATTCAATTTGTTGAGAATGTTAAAAGTTTCTGTTTTGACCGCTTCTACTTCAATATTTACGTAAATCCACTGTTGACCAGCGGAAGATATTTCTCCAGAATCAGCCTTCGCCTCCTCGAGTTCAGTTAACTCTTAACGAGGTAGGCTATCCGTGGTGGCTGTGAATGCAGCGTGAGGCTACCGTGAATGGGAGAGTGCTACGCATGTATAGTCAGCTTCAAAGGCAGATTTCTCTCTTGCTTCACTTGGTGACAGGAGAAACCCGACTTTTGAATGTTGATATTCCCAGTCATATGTCGTCCCATTCATTCCACCCATATAGGTATTGTTTCTAGCTTGGATTTATGCCCTTTCATGAAAACATCATAACTCACATCTTGAAAAATTTACATAAGTTTACTGGTTTGTCAGTGGAGGGTCACATATATGATATATGATATGTTTAATGTTAGAGGTGTCAAGCCAGTGCACGGCCTCCTACTAGCTAGGGATCAGCAAAAATAATACTCAAAAAACAGATACTATAAGATAACAATACCTTTTGACAAATAAAAGGCTGCTTTTTAAATGAATATTTTAATACTCTGAAACAGGACTGGACGAGGCATGGGCCGGTTACCGTCACACGAGTATACCACGGTTTTAAAAAGCCCCCGCTCAAAACCGCACTAAATCTCTGTCATAACGCTCATGTGTGAGTTGTTTTAATGCAAAGTCTCCCAAGCTTGTGTGAGGTGGATTTACACGCCTTCTCCCCTTGGCAGACACTCAGCATTCAGTGCAGAAGGGAGGTGACCACTCCTCACACTCTTTTGCTAAATACATTTAGCAACATTACAAGCTGCTACTTATAGTTGGGGGCATCGTCTAGCATTGTGAAATAAACACTACAGTATAGGTCTACACACGCTTCACTTTAACGCATATCATTTCCTTTAACGTTTATTAGAAACTGCAATCTAAATTTTCACATGCTGAAAAGTTCATCACTGTAGTACGTGCACACACAACCGGACGCGTTTTAAAACGGAATTTGCCGCTCAGCGTGTCTGCCGCCTGCAGATTTTTTTCCTCTGTGGCGCTTTCACGCCGAGCACAAGCCGGCGATTTTAGCGTAAAATTACGCTTAAAGTGTCTGAGCCTGTCAGCCAGGTTTGCTTTGCAGTGGTTAGGGCGACCGTTATTATATGTGAAGTGCTTCGTGACAGTGACTGTTGTTAAGAGCAAGTATATAAATAAACTTTGAATTGACCTGAATACGGAGAAAAGGCTTTTGTTCTGGGTAATAAATGTTTAGGTTTTCTTCTGTAATCATGTTTATTGGCGCTGCGTACTCTATGTGTGTATCAACTTTAAATAACATTAGATAACTAGAAAGGCACTTCCGCAGAGAAAATGCAAAGTTGGCTTGCTCACTTCTAGACGGTCGTGTGTGTTTGTGTGTGTGTTTGTTTCTGTGTGTGTGTGTGTTTGTGTGTGTGTGTGTTTGTGTGTGTGTTTGTTTTTGTGTGTTTGTGTGTGTGTGTGTGTGTGTTTGTGTGTGTGTGTTTGTGTGTGCTGTATGTGTGTTTGTTTTTGTGTGTGTGTGTGTAGTGTGTGTGTGTGTAGTGAGTGTGTGTTTGTGTGTGTGTGTTTGTGTTTGTGTGTGTGTGTGTGTGTGTGTGGTTTGTATGTGTGTGTTTGTGTGTGTGTGTTTGTGTGTGTGTGTGTGTTTTGTGTGTGTGTTTGTTTTGTGTGTGTGTGTGTGTTTGTGTGTGTGTGTGTGTTTTGTGTGTGTGTGTAGTGTGTGTGTGTGTGTAGTGAGTGTGTTTGTGTGTGTGTGTGTGTGTTTGTGTGTGTGTTTGTGTGTGTGTGTGTGTTTGTGTGTGTTTGTGTGTGTGTTTTGTGTGTGTGTGTGTTTGTATGTGTGTTTTGTGTGTGTGTGTTTGTGTTTGTGTGTGTGTGTGTGTGTACGGTGTGTGTGTGTGTATGCTTGTGTGTGTGTGTTCAGATGTGTCTGTGTGTGTGTTTTGTGTATGCAGGTGTGTGTTTGTGTGTGTGTGTGTGTTCCATGTGTGTGTGTGTGTGTGTGTGTGTGTGTCTGTATGTGTGTGTTTGTGTGTGTGTGTTTGTGTGTGTGTGTGTGTGTGTGTGTTTGTGTGCGTGTGTGTGTGTAAAAGGCTTGTGTGTGTGTGTGTGTTCTGGGATGTGTGTGTGTGTGTGTGTGTGTGTGTTCAGAGTGTGTGTGTGTGTTTGTGTGTGTGTTTGTGTGTTTGTGTGTGTGTTTAGGTTTTGTGTGTGTTTGTGTGTGTGTGTGTGTCTGTATGTGTGTGTGGTGTAAGCTTTGTGTGTGTGTGTGTGTGTGTGTGTGTTTGTGTGTGTGTTTGTGTGTGTGTGTTTTGTGTGTGTTTGTGTGTGTGTTTAGTGTTCGTGAGTGTGTTTGTGTGTGTGTGTCTGTATGTGTGTGTGTGTGTTTTGTGTGTGTGTGTGTGCTGCTGGTGTGTGTGTGTTTGTGTGTGTGTGTGTGTGTTTGTGTGTGTGTTTTCTGTGTGTGTGTGTGTTTTCTGTGTGTCTGAGTGTGTTTTGTGTGTGTGTGTGTGTTCAGATGTGTGTGTGTTTGTGTGTGTGTGTGTGTGTTTGTGTGTGTGTGTGTGTGTGTGTTTGTGTGTGTGTGTGTGTGTGTGTTCTGTATGTGTTTTGTGTGTGTGTGTGTGTTCAGATGTGTGTGTGTGTGTGTGTTTGTGTGTGTGTGTGTGTGTGTGTTTGTGTGTGTGTGTGTGTGTTCGTATGTGTGTGTGTGTGTGTGTGTGTAAGTGCTAGTGTGTGTGTTTGTGTGTGTGTGTGTGTTTGTGTGTGTGTTTGTGTGTGTGTGTGTGTGTGTGTTTGTGTGTGTGTGTTTGTGTGTGTGTGTGTTTGTGTGTGTGTGTGTGTGTGGACATGTATTTATCGCATTGTGGGGACCTTTTTTGCTGCTCTCACTCTAACAGCTAGAGTGGATGACATCATCGTTCCCATTCATTCCTATGGGCCTTTTTTTCGCCGGAAAAACGGGAATACCGAACGAACGACAAGGCATAGCATAAAGCTGTGAACAAGCACGCTATTCCAGATGGGTCCCGACGTGTCAGAGTTGGAACGGTGTCTCTATCTCGAAAGCTCTAGGAGGAGTAGCGGGCCAAAAAATGGGTGAACGGAATAATAATAATAAAACTTAAGAAGAACAGTAGTGCTGCTGTGTGCTTTCAGAGCAAGCACACTAATTATTTAATATTATTCTTAGCAGCAGCGGCAGTGCTTTTGCTTTAAAAAACATTATCTACAGAACCATCATTTAGACTAAATTAGAAATGGGTTAGGGATAAGGTTAGGGTTAGTGGTACCATGATATTTTATAGGTTATCATACCATCAGAATTTCATACGGAAGCATGCCTAGACTGGGCAATATGACCTTAAATCGGCATCACAGGTAATTGAACATTTTACCCCGATTACAATTAATTTTGGGGTTTTAACACTTGGAGGAAAAGAGTGCGTATCATATCTTTGTGACTTAAAATAAAGAAACAAACAGATGTAGTTATAGATTGGAATGAGGCACATTCATGTGACAACAAACACAGTAGTATGTAAGGAGAGAGTAATGAACACACGTTATGAGAATAGGTTGAATGCATGTTGCCATCTTCAATATTTTCGTGGCTAAATCAGTCGATGGCTGATCTGATATTAAATACTTGTTAAAAATGGAGGATAGAGAGATGCTCTAAAATTTGGGAGCAAAAATAAACAAAGCTACCACTTCATAGCAAAAATCAATCAACATACTAACATCCTGGTATTAAATGCATTAACTAAAATTCAGCATTTGCAAATTTTAACATGTTATCATTCCTGAATGGGGTTGGAAATTATTTGTGTTAAAATCGACAAGTTGCTCATCCTGGTTACTCTTTAGTGGCAAAGCAAACAAGAGTCTGCATTAACAGCCACTGGAGATGGTAACTAAACGGTGACACGCTTGACCGCGCTTCAGTAAGAGCTGTAAAGGCCAATTAGCTGCACTGACCTGTAACCTTCCCGATTTGAGTAGAGCAAACATGCACTGGGAGGTGTTGAAGGCGTGCCGCCAGTTGTGGTAGGCCACGTTCTTCCTGTAGTTCTTCTTCACGCTCAGGATCCACTGGCACAGGTTCTGAAGCGAGGCAAGAAAACATTCTCAAGGGCGGAGTGGCCGATAGAACAAACAGATTAGCGAAAAGGGTGGCAGCAGACCTTTCATCATCTGCACATCCCTGATGGAAAAAGGTAAATTCGATTTGCCGACTCGGAGAATCCAATTGTAAAGCAGGAAAATTGGTAATCGAATGAGTTTACTTTATCAATCGTCTACTCTTCTTATCTCTGAAGGAGGATGAGAAGATGCTTACCAAAAGAGCACAACAGGAAAGGACAGGGTTACTTTTCTAAATAAATCTGATCATTACCCATAGGGTATGAATTAAACAAGGCCAGTCCGAGTGGAACTGATACTGCAATAAGCGACTAAATGATTATACATGATGCAGAGAAAACCAATAAACCACCAGGTCATCAATTTTCTATTAAGTCTGACGGTAATAAGTAGCTTCAGAACCTCTTAATTCCTTGAGATGATGATGAAATGATGAAATTTTTGTCTGGACTAGATGCTGAATAGATGAAACTAACCACTGAGGTTGTAGACCTTTAGCGGCTTTCTCTAAAGCAACTTCGATGTGCAAAATCAGCAGTTGGTGGCGCAACTTTTCAGGAGTTAACTCCGTGATCAGAGGGTTGCCAGTTCAAGTCCCGAACTGGTAAGGATATCAAAGAGGTACTCATGAGCGAGGTATGGTTTACAAATATCGTTGTGGTGCACTGTGTGCTGTGCTGTGTTCACAATGACAAACTCACTTCAGTGAATTGAACTACAACAACTATACACGTGTAGCCTAATGTTTCAAACTGGGGCATTAAGATCTAAAGTGAGGATGGTGGATATTTTCAGATGACATTGACCTACTTAGCCATCAGCGTGAGACATTAGGGATATCTCTATATCGGAGAGATACACCCTCTATATTCTGCCCTTTGCTCCTAAAAAGTTGGCTGTTTCTGTGGCACCATTAGCAATACTGGCATCAAAAAATTGGAGGAGAAAACAACCTCAATAGTGTGATAAAAGCATCAGAGTACATCCATTCATTCATTTTCCAAACCGCTGCACCCCAATCGGGGTCACGGGGGACTGGAGTCTATCCCAGGAACTTATGGCGGGGACCAACCCTGGGCGGACGCTAACACACCGCGGGGCACACACACTCACACGATCACACTCTCGTTCATACCTTACCTTACGGCCAATTTAGAGTTACCAATTAATCTATATGGGTATTATTCAAGCTAAACAAAAGAAAGGTATTATGCCATCCTTAAGGTGAATAAAATCAGCCATTCCCAGAAACTTCTGTGTAATACAAGTTAAAATTACATAATTCTTTCATTAACCCTTTTACCTAATTCTTTCATGTACCCTCTTGCACACTTTTTATATATATTCACATTTTCAAACTCTTCATAACCTGGTACAATAAAACATGGCTGAAGTGAAGTGAGTGATTATTTGGTATTGTGAACATAGCACAGCACACAGTGCACTACAACGAAATGTGACCCATCCTTGAAGGATGGAGAGCAGCGCTTGGGGACGACCCTCCGTTCACAGGGCAAACTCCCTAACTCCCTGATTAGACAGATTATTTCTCTCCCTTTTTTGCATTAGAACTCATTCATTCAACCGCTTAATCCCAATCGAGGTCGCGGGTGGGGGACCGGAGCCAATCCCGGGAACTGCGGGCACAAGGCCGGAGACCAACCCTGGGCAGGCATCAACACACCGCAGGGCACACACACTCATTTATAGTCGCATGCTATTGGACTGCGGGAGGAAACCGGAGCCTCCGGAGGAAACCCACGCAAACAAGGGGAGAGCATGCAAACTCCTTGCGGGATGGAACCCAGGACCTTCTCGCTGTGAGGCGGCAGCGCTAACCACTGCGCCACCGTGCCGCCCCTGCATTTGAACTGTTCCCGCTATATATGGGCCCATAGGTTTAAAGAGGCTAAGTGATGATGAAACCAGTTTACCCCTTATAGCACATGGAGTTAAGGGGAAAATGCACTTAATTACTTTATTAATTTTTACTTTATTATTAACTTCATTATAAACTAATTAATAAAATAGTTGTAGTAGGACACTGGCCTATATCAACCAATACCTAAAGCCAGCACTACCACCACTGGGCCCCTGAACAAGGCTCCTAACTGTGCAAGTGTGCTCTGTGAAGACTGTGCCTGAAATTAGGAAATATATGTAAATCACTCTGGATAATGTAGTGTAAAGATAAAGGCAATGCATTAGGGTCAGATAAGACAGAGCAGAGCATCTAGAATGTGACGCAGAAAGTACAGAAAGTACAGACGCTCATTCCAAATTCCAGCTCTCCAGTGAAATGTCACTGTTCCAGAAGCAGATCTCGGGTCATTTGGCATGACTGTGCTGAGTGAGTTACTCTCTCTCTCTCTGTGTCTTTCTCTCTCTTAATTTTCTCGCACTCTTTTTTTCTCTCTCTCTGTCTTTCTCTCTCTCTGTCTCTCTGTTTCAATTTTTTCTGTCTCACTGTCTCTCTCTCTCTTTCAATTTTCTCTCTGTCTCCCTGTCTCTCTCTCTCTCTGTCCCTCTCTTTCAATTTTCTCTCTGTCTCTCTCTCTCTCACTCGCTCTCTCTCTCTCTCTGTCTCTTTCTTTCTCTCTTTCTCTGTCTCTGTCTCTCTCTCTCTCACTCGCTCTCTCTCTCTCTCTGTCTGTCTCTTTCTTTCTCTCTCTCTGTCTCTCTCTCTCTCTCTCTCTCTCTCTCCGGGTGGTCAGACACTCGTAGTGGAGCTGAGTGTGACTGATCAGGACTCCATGTCAGGCGGCGTTCACTCTCACAGCCCAGAGTTAACTTGGCCTGAGAAATCAACAAAAGAGGGCCTGTCTTTGTGCCCCACTCTCTCTCTCTCTCAATCCTGGCATCACAGGCCATAAAAGGAGCTTGTTGAAGAGATGAAGACAGACTGGTCTGTGTGCTGAACTGCAGTGGCTTTCACTCTAGACTGCGCTCAGACGGAGCCATGGACTTCATCTGACAATTACAGGCCAAATGAAAGGAGAAGGTCTAGGCTGCACAGTTCCAGTATGGATTGGTCCTTGCCACTGCAGCTTGCTTATTTTTCTGAGGCAAACTTATAATTGAAAGATTTGCATACGCATAGGAATAAAATGTTCTACAGTAACATTCCAGACGGGTAATACTGCCATTTTATGATGTCATTTTCGTTCGAGTACAGCGCATTGCAAAACGCACATTAAGTGATGTTAAGCCTCAACTCAGGTGCAACATGTGATCTGGTTTGTTGTTTGTCAATAAAAACATGGCAATATAAACAAAGTTTAGTTACCTCTCATAGTTAGAGCAACTAATTTTATGTATTATGTATTATTGAAGACATTTTCAGACATCCTCAGTTTGTGTTATTAACTTTTGAACATTTGTGGCCCAGTTTGGTTAAACTGAAATTCAAATTTCATCACTGTAACTTACATACTCTTAGCTGTGCTTGAAGGACGGCAGTTATTAGTTATCAAGTGGTATTTTGTATCACGTTAGTTATTATCATCTCCACATTACAATCGTCTGCTTTGCAAGAACAACTTCCAGCAAAATGAAATGTGGCTGTACCTTGTACTTCATTTGGAAGTTCTGCACCAGCTTTAGGTCCACGAACATGCGGATTGCACCCTGCGTGGTCTCTGTATCCGACAGATCGAAGTCGCTGAAGCTGAAGTCCAGCAGTCTCAGAGTCTGAGCCGAGGGAATTGTGGCAGCCTTTGGACGAAGAGAACAACCACAAATATGAACACACAGACGGCTATATGCTTTTAGGAATCAAAACCACGTTAAGATTAGCAGTTTTCACAAGCTTCTGGTGATGACATACCACACGCAATGACATGATCTACATGAACCAACTCTCAACTATTTTTATATCAATGAATCTATTGACTACTTTATTCATTCATTCATCACCTGCGCTGCCTAATCCCAGTTGGGGTCATGGGGGTCGGAGCCTGGTTGGGTGCCAACACACCACAGGGCACACACTCTCACAGGAGAGAACACACTTGTGGGTTCTCTTGCCAGGAGCTTATGTATAGCGCTTCTGCTGCTGTGGCAATCAAACCTTTATGCAGTGAACAAAACGTTCTGTTTTCTGATCATATGGACTACTGCCACGCTTTTGAAGCCTTGTGTCTTTGAAATCTTTTACACTGAACCTCTTTAGCTCTGCTGCTGCATCCGCTGTTTTACTTTAAAATGGGACCAGTGCTGTTCACAGGAATGATATTTGTAACTCTGCACGGCAAAACCAGTCGCTTGTCGCAACAGAGGTTTCTGAGAAAAACGACCGTTTATGTTGCGTGGGGTAAAATGTTGGATTTTTTGTTGAAAACTGAAACAGTGGAAGGTCTATACTGTACTGTTGTGAATCAATTTAGCTGAAAAACTTACCCTTTCCATCCTAAAAACGAGACTTTCTTGAGGTGAGGAATTCAATTCCTGCAGAATGTTAAAAGTTTCTGTTTTGACCGCTCTACTCTAATATTTACGGTAAATCCACTTGTTGACTTGCGTGAAGATATTTCTGTGGAATCCATCTTCGTCTCCCGAGTTCAGTTAACCTAACGCAAGTAGGCTATCCGTGTGGCTGTGAATGTAGCGTAGGCTACCGTAAATACAAACGTAGCCGCGACCGCACCGAGCGTCTGTGAGTGCTACGGCGATAGTCAACTTCAAACACAGATTTCTCCATTTCTCACTTGCCGTGACAAGAGAAACCCGACTCCTTTGAATGTTGATATCTCAGTCATATGTCGTCCAATTCATTCGATGTAGGTATCGTTTTGAAGCTTGATTTATGCCCTTTATGAAAACATAATAACTCAATTTTGAAATTTTGCGACTGGTTTTGCCGCGTAGGGTCACATTTGTTACGATAATCTGAAGCATTTTAGCAATCAAAATGTACAAAAACAATCAATCTCTTTAAAATATTGATGTCAGTGGATTTTTCGACATTCACACCATTGACTGCACTGACTGGCTCCCACCCTCCACCAGTGGAGATTTCTGTCTGTTGTAGGCATTAATAATCAATGAGCTGCGATCAGCATAGTTTCATGCACACAGGAAAGCATTTAGCTGCCCGTCTAACTCCGAGCCTTTCATGGCAATAACTCTCCTTCTCCTTTCTCATTGTGGCTTTAAAGTACACAGTAAGTGGTCTGGCAAAAGTAAGGTACTTTTAAAAGGCTATTTTGCCCTCGAGTCGTTTATGATCAAATATGGACTGGTGTGACTCTGTTCACGGTCTGTTCTACACTGCATCCAGCAAATCCATTTCACCAAAAATCATACTGTCCATTTAATAATCAGTCCTGATAAAATCTGCTGATTATATAAATGTAAGTCATATGAAAGTAAACAGCCTTGTAATAATATTTGTGTGTCTTCCACTCAGGCTGCTGATGGAATATTTGTAGAGATGTTCCTGTGTACCTTTTAGACATTCAGTTTTTAGTTGATCGTTAATTTATAAATGTGCTTTTGTATATTGTAAAAACTGGTGCCTCATCTCCCTTTATAGCTGAATGGTCTATGTAAGTCTGTGTAGCTGAAATGGCAACATGTAATAAGACTTGGACAAACCACCGACTTTAATAAAATGGCAGTTATTACATCATCATGAAGATCATTCAGTCTGTCTACTTTATTCCATTAATTCAACATGAACGAGGTTCAGCCCAACCTCCATCTTTACATGTGCAGTTTCGAACACAGAGGCCCTTTTAAAGTGATCTGCTGCTGAACTGAAATCCTGGCACCAGGAGAGACTCTCAGCTGACTGGTTACGCTGAATGTCTAATCTGAGCCTCTCTACCAAAGCAGATCCAGACAGAACTTGATCTGTGTCCTTTAGATGCATTTGACTACTTCTGTATTTGACTTCTGTCTGTCTGTCTATCTATCTATCTCTCTGTCAATGTGTCTATCTATCTATCTATCTATCTATCTATCTATCTATCTATCTATCTATCTATCTATCTATCTATCTGCTTCTACTGGCTTATTATGAGCTTTCTTCTATTATTCATATGAGTTTTGCTGTAATATTCAAATTTCTCAGATTTAACCATTTTCATGCAAAAATCAGATTTTCATGTTTGTTTATATTCCATATGAAATAAGATATCTATCTATCTATCTATCTATCTATCTATCTATCTATCTATCTATCTATCTATCTATCTATCCGTCTGTCTGTCTGTCTGTCTGTCTGTCTGTCTATCTATCTCTCTGTCAATGTGTCTGTCTGTCTGTCTGTCTTTCATCTATCTATCTATCTATCTATCTATCTGTCTGTCTATCTATCTCTCTGTCAATGTGTCTGTTCGTCTGTCTGTCTATCTATTCATCTTATCTATTCATCTATCTGTCTGTCTGGTTCTGTCTGTTCGTCTGTCTGCACTTGTTCATTCATCTCTCTGTCAATGTGTCTGTCTGTCTGTCTGTCTATTCCATTCATCTATCTATTCATCTATAGCATCTGTCTGTCTGTCTGTTCGTCTATCTAATCTCTGTCAATGTGTCTGTTCTGTCTGTCTGTTCATTCATCTATCTACATTCATCTTATCTGGTCTATCTATCTATCTATCTATCTGTCTGGTTCATCTATCTCTCTGTCAATGTGTCTGTCTGTCTGTCTATCTATCTATCTATCTGTCTGTCTGTCTGTCTGTCTGTCTGTCTGTTCGTCTGTTCATCTCTCTCTGTCAATGTGTCTGTCTGTCTGTCTGTTCATCTATCTGTCTGCTGTTCATCTATCTCTCTGTCAATGTGTCTATTCAGTTCGTCTGTCTATCTACATTCATCTATCTTCGTCTGTCTGTCTGTCTGTCTTTGTCTATCTCTGCTCAATGTGTTCCCGGTTCGTCTGTCTGTCTGTTCATCTATCTATCTATCTATCTATCTATCACCATTCATTCATCTATCTATCTATCTATCTATCTATCTATCTATCTGTCTGTCTATCTTATCTCTTCTGTCAATGTGCTCGTTCGTCTGTTCATCTATCTGTTCATATCTGTCTGTCTGTCTGTCTATCTGTCAATGTGTCTGTTCGTCTGTCTGTCTATATCTATCTGTCTATCTATTTATATTCATCTGTATATCCATTCATCTATCTATCTATCTATCTATCTATCTATCTATATATTCATCTATCTATCTGTCTGTCCGTCTGGTTCGTCTGTCTGTCTGTCTGTTCCGGTCTGTCACCGTGTTCTGTCTGTCTGTCTATCTATCTCTGTCAATGTGTCTGGTTCGTCTGTCTGTTCATTCATTCATTCATCTATCTGTCTGTCTGTCTGTCTGTCTGTCTGTCTATCTGTCTCTGTCAATGTGTCTGTCTGTCTGGTCTGGTTCATCTATCTATTCATCTATCTATCGGCCCATCTTATCCGTTCCCACCGTTCAGTCTGTCTGTCTGTTCATCTATCTCTGTCAATGTGTCTGTTCGTCTGTCTGGTTCATCTTATCTATCTATCTATCTACTTCTCCATCTACTCATTCATCTATCTGCCCATCACCATCTCTCTCTCTGTCAATGTGTTCGTCTGTCTGTCTATCTATCTATCTGTCTGGTCTTGTCTTGTCTGTCTGTCTGTCTGTTCATTCATCTCTCTGTCAATGTAAGTCTGTCTGTCTGTCTGTCTATCTATCTGTCTGTCTATCTATCTCTCTGTCAATGTGTCTGTCTGTCTGTCTGCTCATTTCCTCCATTCATTCATCTGTCTGTCTGCCTCTATCTATCTCTGTCAATGTGTCTGTCTGTCTGGTTCGTCTGTCTGTTCATTCATTCATCTAGCCCATCTATCTGTCTGCTCCATCCATTCATCTATCTATCTCTCTGTCAATGTGTGTCTGTCTGGTTGTCTATCTATCTGTCTATCTGTCTGGTCTTCGTCTGTCTAATTCAGTCACGTGTTCGTTCGTCTGTCTGTCTATCTATCTGTCTATCTATTTATCTATTCAGTATATCTATCTATCTGTATTCATCTATCTATCTATCTGTCTGTCTGTTCGTTCGTCTGTCTGTCTATCTGTCAATGTGTCTTGGCTTGTCTATCTTTATCTATCTATCTATCTGTCTGTCTGTCTGTCTGTCTGTCTGTCTGTCTGTCAACGTGTCTGTCTGTCTGTCTGTTCCATTCATCTATCCATTCATTCATCATCGCATTCTATCCGGCCCATTCATCTACCCGTCTGTCTGTTTGTCTATCTATCTACTCTGTCTGTCATCTATCTATCTATCTATCTATCTATCTATGTCTGTCTGTCTGTCTGTCTGTCTGTATATCTATCTATCTATCTATCTATCTGTCCGTCTGTCTGTATATCTATCTATCTGTCCGTCTGTCTGTATATCTATCTATCTGTCTGACTGTCTGTTTGTCTGTCTGTCTGTCTGTCTATCTATCTGTCTATCTATTTATCTATCTGTATATCTATCTATCTGTCTGTCTGTCTATCTGTCAGTGTGTCTGTCTGTCTGTCTATCTATCTATCTATCTGTCTATCTGTCTGTCTGTCTATCTATCTATCTATCTATCTATCTATCTATCTATCTATCTATCTATCTATCTACCTGTCCGTCTGTTTGTCTATCTATCTATCTATCTATCTATCTATCTATCTATCTATCTATCTATCTATCTATCTGTCTGTCTGTCTGTCTGTCTGTCAATGTGTCTGTCTGTCTGTCTGTCTGTCTGTATATCTATCTATCTATCTATCTGTCTGTCTGTCTGTCTGTCTGTCTGTCTGTCTGTCTGTCTGTCTGTATATCTATCCCTTTATGTGTAAGTGTTTGATATTTGGGAGGAGAGAAAGGGAGAGAGTAATGAATAAACTGTAATTTACCGCAGTTACCTGGAGCGCCCGGGTCTCCTCCTCTGCAGCAGAAGCATGATAAGAGAGGACCTGGACACACACACATGCTGTTATTATTTTTCTTTACCCAACTTACACTTTCATTAATTGTATAACTTAGACGTCCATTAACTTATCCTGAATCAATTAGCCTTTTACTAACAACTCAGCGCTTTAGGTATTGTTACTGCAGCCATATTCATCAGTCAGCACAGTCCAACAATTCACGTTTTTGTGTTCGTTCTCGCATTGCAAGCTCAGTCTGACAAATCTGCCGAGGTGTAAATAACACGGTTTCCGCTGCCCGCTGTCCTTAGAGACCAACCCTGTCTTATTTTTTTCCTACCACAATGACACGAGCGTCATTAGCAGCACAACAACACAACCCAGAGCGTGTTTTTCAGGGTGTGAACGCAAGACTGTGAGTGAGAGAGAGAAGGCTTGAAGTGAAGTGCAGCCTCTCTGTCAGCTGCAGAGCTGCTGCACCTCTGACTCTGACAGCTTCAGAAAGGAGGAGTGCAGAAAAAGAAAAAAGAAGGACACAGTCGGGAAGTCTGTAAGGTAAACCAGATTAGTACAAAGCAGTCACAAGACCCCAGTGAATGTGCGTCACTTCGACTGTGCTCTTTGTCTTCCTTCCATCGTTTAATCCTGCTTGCTCCGTCCCTTGGGTCTAAAATGAAACATCTTCCACTGACCTCAAGTGTGACTTCTTGTTTCGCCATGGCCCGTTCTACAGTTTCGTACATCTGAGTGTTCTGGATTCCCAGCCCACAGAAGATGGCAAAGGCCTCCAGAAACTGCTCGTCATTGCGATTAAAGGCCTTCACTTCAGCCGTGGTTTCGTCCATCTTGTTGACCAGCTGACAAACACCTTTGTTGAACAGAAAAAGAGGTTGAAAAAAGGTGGTAAGAATCTGATCAACTGGAGTACATCAGATAATATATCTCTTTGCATCCTTAACTGTTTGTAAATATTGTGTTATGAGCAAAAACATTCTTCTATCAATTAATATGTTGACAATTTTATCAATTAGGTGATTAATTACCTCCAAAATTGAATCTAATTAAAGTAGGGCTGGACAATATGGCCTAAATATTATATTGAGTTTCCAACAATCCCCACGTGAATGACTGGAGCCACGTCACAATAATGCGATGGATGCGAGTCCGGAATAAACACTTAAAATATCAAGTAGATGTCTGTATTGTGAGTAGAATGCTGATTTAATGACTGAGACGGACTCTAGGAGCCAACAACTGGGGGCAAGCAAATTGGTATGACACCATTCACCCAGCATTTATGCATGGATGCTGAAGAAATAACATTAATTACAATAATTGGAAATCAAAATGCTACGCTGATTTAAAAAAAATCAATACATGCATTTCAAATACTGACACATTTCTGGTGTTGACGCCACTGACTTAGACAGGCCTTGAGCTCTACTAAGACTGACGTAACCCTTGAACTCTTTCCGTCCTCCAGAAAAGGCAGAGCAGTTACTTAGCAACGTGTACTTGTCGTTCGTGATCTCGCCTCATCAACACACTTTCTACGATCACAGGTGGTGGTTGAGCTTCTGCTTCAGTTGATCACCTAGGCCACACTTCACAGCAATGAGTCTCATTAGCCTCTGTATGTCTAATAGCACATAATTACGGTACAGCGGCACAAAGAAAGAGCAGAAGATATTGCAAACTAGAATTTGCAAGCAGATGGAAATGACAGGTTAAATTATTCAAATATATTCTTTCTTTCACAGAAGTGCTTGTGTTGACGCATCTGGTTTGTTCAATGACTCTTGTGTCTGAGGAGACGAAATGAGTGTCGGTTGACTAACATCATCACCGATGACAAGTTCGCTCAAAGCAGCTCTAATAGCAGCTCTAAATAATGAGACCAGAGCAAAAATTCAGACCTACCTATGACTTTATCCTTCTTGCCGTTTCTGATCGGTGTGCACAGCAAGCTTTTAACATGATAGTTCAGAGAGTTTGGGTTTTCACTCTGGGAAAAGACAGGAAAAGACACTGAAATATTCAAAGTTTTAGAGATCAGTATCTGAGAGATGGAAGAAGAAGGTCTCTGAGAAGGACATAGATAATATGCTCTCCACCTATCTATGTAACCACATAATGGGCCCGTACTTTGCGATAAGAGAGTGCAGAGGAATGTTTCTGCCCGTACTCACGGTCCAAGGAAACCGCTGATCCTTTGTGACATCAGGAATGTTCAGAGGCTCCATAGTGTTCTTCACATACTGGGCGTACATGTAGTTGATCTTACTCACATCGCTGTCCCTGTAGTAGAAGCGGTTTCATTAGGTTTATACAGAAAAAAAAACACAACATATAGCTGAATTGAGACATGAGAATTCCATATTTCCACATAAATCTGACCTAAAACGCTTAGCCACTGCTCTCCAAAAAGAACATTTGTTGCATGTCTAAAATTAGCTAAAAATCATGCAGGTCAAAAGGCTGTTGCAAAAATGTTTTGTGAGCAGATGAGGTCTGGCCACTGATCAGATTTTTATACAGTTTGACCCATCTTAACTTTGCAAAAGATCACATGAACAGGCCAGAACAAAAGTGCTGTGTGGACAGCTGAGAACAAACAATAACAAATCTAGGAAGGAAAGCCCTGCATTCTGATGTAGTTATCTATCTGGGACTCGCCAACAATCTTTATGTCGTGTAATCATTAAATTATTTCATTCATTTCCTGAATATGTACCGAAGAGTTACGTTAGCGTTGCTTGTGCTGCAACTTCTGGCTGCTCCTGACACCGCAGCGGAGTGTAAATACTGCTCTGAAAACGCACAAATACACTAGTCTTCATTTTTTAACACGGAGCGTTGCCTTGTTGTAATGGCCTGATATTATGCGCACAAATATTTCAAAATACATTTATCAGCTTCAAAGTTTGCAGGACTGATCAACAGTTACTGGAAGAGTTTATTGCTGGACGAGGGGTGGGATGGGGGGAGTGGTCACACTAGAAAACAAACAGGTTGGCCTAATTTTTTCACTCACAGATATATAATAGAGGGGCAGCTGGTAGTGTAACGGTTAGGATGTTCGGAAGGTCGCTGGTTCGAATCTGGGACCGGTAAAGGTACCACCGAGGTATTTATGAGCAAGGTACTGTCCCCAGGCACTGCTCCCCGTGTGCTGCCAATGCTGCTCACTGCTCCTTCACGGATGGGTTAAATGCAGACGTCACATTTGGTTGTTGTGCTCTGTGTGCTGTGCTGTGGGTGTTGACAAATCATCGCTCCCTTAAATTCCACTTATGTTTGAGGTCAAATTTCTCATTCTTATCTACTTTACTATTGTGCTGTCAAAACAGAAGAAAAACAGGCAACTTCTGATAACACGGGATGAGACCCTTCCTAAAGCGTAGGTGTAATTACAGTCCTGATTAATGAAAACACGCTGGTTCTGGCACTTGGAATCCTCCAGCAAAAGCAACCAGCTGTGTGAAATGTTTTCTTGCCATGCTACTAGAATTATTAAAGAGCAAGTTTTCCCAGAAGCATTCCAATCAGAAACACGTACTGCTCTCAACATGACTTAGGATCTGAAGCAACATTCCTCCATAAGCTTTTAGACCTCTAATTTGGAACATCCTTTAAACAAACATGCGCTGGAAGGAAGAAGCCCAATGCCGTCCTGCATTCTCCCGTTAAGGTGAAACGCCACAGGATATGATTTCCTCATGCCCAAGTGATTGAGGAGGTATTAAAAGTTCTGGAGTAAGTGATTTTTCATGGCTCAACCTCGTTAAACTCTTTGGAATCCATTGCAATTTTTTCCATGGTTAACTATCCTTGTTGTATGACGCTTTGGTGCAAGTTTTGCGAAAGTTTTTAGAAAGAAATTTGGCTCGTCTTTGTCTTATTTTGTCCAAAAAATCTTAAAGTCTATTAGTTATCCTTTTGTCACATTCCTCTAGAGGCAACAAATTTACACTCTTCAAATGTAAGTGGCGACATATACACCGAGGAACCCATTTGGCTTCTGTAAGTATGTAAACACGACGAAAAATGTGTTTAAGAGCTAAAAGCAAGTGTGTAAAGGAATGAAACGAAGCGAGGGAAAACAAGAACGAGGGTGCGGAAGAGCCAGAAGACTTTTGTGTTTCACAATCTCAAGCTCGACTTTCTCTCTTTTTCAAATCTCATCCTGCTCAACCCCAGGCATCAAGCATTTTTTTCACTGTGGTATTGTACTAGAGTTTGTGCGCTACACGGCCTACCGCAAATCCCAAACACTGTTTTTCCACATGTTGGATCGCTTGCCGCCCGTGTGAGTAATGCCACTGTCAAAAAGAGCTTGTGGCTTTAATGGAGCACCCTGACGTGTACGTGCAGTTCGAGAGCGTGGACCGTGCCTCTCTGCAAATCCCTCGGAAAGTCTCCAAAAGAAAGAAAATCCCTCCATCGAGACAGTTTAGCCTAAACAGATTGTGATTAAGCACCTGTCGGAGGCACTTAGAAGGAGCTGGCGGTTCGAGCCCAGGTGTGCTCCAAAGCAGGGACTAACTTTCTGCCTTGAAAGCTAAAAGGGCCTTGCACTGTTTTATCCATAGGTCGCATGCGCTGAAAACACCATGAGCTGAGGTGTATATACAAAACATGGACTGAATATAGTAGCGATGCATGATAATAGCGGAATCAGAACTGGCCGATATTTTATCACGCATTTATTGTACGTTAGAAAGGTAGCGCTTATGACAGGCATGTCCAAAGTCTGAGGTCGGATTTTATATGACCCACGCATTGTGCCAAAATTTTGAGCGCGCAGTGGAACATTCGAGAGCAAAATTTCTTGTTTTGACGTGCTCACCTCTGCCCGCATGCACAAAATATTGACTAAGTTGCGTGTTTGCCTCATTTAGCACGTGAGCTCGCACATGATTTGCGTCCTGAGCCGCGTACTACCGCACTTAATAGTATGGTAGGTAAGGCACTCATCACACTTTTCTATGTGGTAGTATGCATCTCAGGAAATAGCCGGATTGTAGCTTAACTAAGTAGTGCACATGGATTGTCACACGCGCTGTCGCTCACAACCTCTGTGTTCCTCGATGGTTTTAGCGCTGCAGGATTAGGGACCGTCACAAAATTCCAGAACTGTATTTAAAGGAATTATTTTTGAGATGTTTGAGGTTTGAATAATAAATCATTTAACAGTATTTAAGTCAAGTATTTCTTTAAGCATAACAGAATAATCTCAGTCATGTATTCAGACATTTTTTAAAGCGTTATTTTCTGTTTAAAAAAGACTCGGAGACTGCATCGGATTTGTATCGTATCGACATATATACAAATTTACAACATTGGTATCGTATAGGACGTGAAAAAGTGGTATCGTGCCATGTTTAATGCTAACTGGGGGTTTGTTCTCAAGTTTAGTTTTTTAACATCTTTCGATCCTAAGTACTTACCTGTTAGGGTACTCTAAAGACTCGGCCAACTCCTTGTACTCCATGTGGAACACGCTGGAGAAAGTATTCTGCAACACAAGTGGAACAGTCAAAGGTTAAATAACTTTAATACAGCGCCGTGTGCTTAAGTAAACCTAGCAAAAATTTCACGGAAGGGAAGCTGGTGGTTTCTGCGGCTTTTTAATGTCATTAGTGTCCAGTGACTGCCCACGTAAATTTAACACAGAATCTCAGTAGTCTCACCGTTTAATGTGCTTGTGTGTATACGTATGTGTGTGTGTGTGTGTGTGTGTGTGTTTCTGGAGGAGATCGAATTTCCTGTATGCAACAATTAAATCCTTTTGGAGCACGGCTGCGTCCAAGCGGCATTAGTCAAGCAGGCCAGTCGGAAGAACCTGTAACTGCTCCCTACAATAAACAGAGGAGAAATTTAATATACTACGCAACAGGCCTGCCAGAAGCGGAGTTTATTTCAACATTCCTGGACACACGGTTACCACCTTATAGGGACTTGTCTGCAAACCTCCGCTCGCAAAAGCAGATTTTTCCGAAGTTTAAGGGATTATGAAGACGGGATCAAACATAACGGGAGGATGGTGAGGATTCAATTTAGGCCGTAAAGTGCCCGGGATGTTAGTTTGTTTTCTTCCATTTTCCAAGCGCTCGTGCGTGCATACAGCAAGACTAATTTGAGTCGTCTAAATATAAGCCTGGCTTTCCTCTATTAAAACTACACAATGGAGCTGAGCCCACAGCCTACAAAAACTCTGTCAAACTGACAAAGCCCAGTGCTCTCATCTGGCCGGCGATGTTCGACTTTGATTGGACCACGAGGGTCTTCCCCCCCCCCTTAAAAGACGCACCCCCCAAAACCGTTCCGCTTCTCAGTTCTCTTAGCAAGTGGGTCAAGACTACAGGAGACCACAGCTGGAAGAAAACAGACCTCCCACAGATGAAGGAAAAAGTCAACCTTCATCAGATATCATTCTGAAAGCGGGCCTGCGCACCGCTCTTGACTTTCATGCTTTCATAAACCTTGAGACATTTCCTTGTAAAGAAAACAAGCGCTCCAACCTCTTTTGCTTATAACTCTCCTCTCTAAGACCCTCAGAATTGCTCTCAGGGGAACATTTAACTTCAGAAGTTGAGTAAACTCTGGTCTTAGTGCCCTGCACTGATAAAATCATAGCCAACCTACACACAGACACAAGCTGGCCCCTTGACGTCTGTCATCGCCAGTCCATAAACGCACGTCTTCTATTACAGCCTCCCAAAGAGTCTGGCTTGAAGCGTTGGCTCTAAACGAGTGCGTTCTCTCACACATTACCTGCTTCAGGATTATAAACTGAATCATTCTTACAGAACTGCTGCTGTGACCTTTTAACGTTTCTTCTTATTGACGACGCCTCCAAAAAAGGAGAAATACTCCAAAAATAACTTCCAGCGATGACTGAATTCTCCCGTGTTTTTCAGTCTTAATTCCACTCACTTATGCATTTTCGGTCTGATTATATTGTGGAAAAAAATCCCAACAAGGCCTGCACTTGCAGCAGGACAAAAATGTCTCAGTTCAACACATTAGACAAGGTGCTTTTATCCCTATTTTGTACACTGCTGAAAATATCTCTGTGTAGGATTTCCAGAACGGGAGTTACCTTTTTTCAAAGCTTTTAATGTAATGTTTTCACAGCCTTCTAATGTAATGTGACATCAAAGCATAGAGCTAGAGCACAAAATAACGGAGGTGGAAAGAGGAAAAGTGGAAAGTGGAAACCCTGTGTTGGTGCCCATAAAACTGTGGGTTCAAATCCCCGGAGAACCTGAAACCACTGCTGGGCTGCTGAGCAAGACCCTTAACAACCAGGTTGCTCCACGAGGACTGTACCCGGAAATAAAATACAAGTTGCTCTGGACAAGAGTGTAAGATGAAGGCTTATATATATTATACACATATATTTGGGGTGGGACAAGACAATCAGCTCATGAGACGAGACAATACATGAGGCTGGGTTCATGAGAACGAGACAAGACCAGATTTGAACAAATTTTAAAGAAATGATGAAACAAATGACTGGAATATGGCCTTTTATTTGACCGAAATTAATAAATTTCAACAGCAAAAAAGTCGATTTTGAAACTCAACTGCCTTCACATCATTACTGTGCATCAGCTTCTAACTTCTAATTGAAGTTTAAATAATCTAATTCAATAATCAGATTGTACATTATAAAATCAACGTGTTCATTGATATACGTTAGACGTATAATACCTGCAAAATTAAAAGATTTAGGGAACATTAACAGATACTATTAGAGTAGGATACTGGAGGAAAAAATCACATCCAAAATGTTGAAATAACCCACAACTCGTCTTCTTGTTGCTTCGTACTAGAAGAAAGTTCGTATTGGGTAAATAAACTTGAACTACATTAGCGACCTGATTGGAGACGAAATCAGTCAGTCAGCTTTCTCCAACCTTGAGATTGCGTGTTTTTTGCCACATTTATAACACAGCACCAACTGGAGCGAGCGTGAAGGTGGAGTTGAGCTGGTACAGACGCCAGATTTTGCTCACGAACGTTCCACTGCGTGCTTAATATCGTCACACCACAATAGAGAAGCAGAGAACCTAGGTTTTACTGATTTGATACAAATTCAATTGCCTTTTTAAGCATTACAAACATAAACTTATATCGGATTAAAGTAGTATAAGATATAGGTTTTGATACAGGAAAACAGAAGATTCAAGAATCAGACAGGTCCTTCCTTCAACTTGTAACAAAATGATGTGGGACAAGGCAGACGTCTGGCTATTGTTTAGTTAATTAATACAATCGGGGGGACCAGGAGCAAATCAAGTGCTGACGTTAATAAATATCAATGAATTACTTACTGACAGACCTGATATATATATTCTACAAAACAATAAGTTTGAGCCTTAGTGGCTAAATCATTTGGTTAAAAAAAGCTACATTTGCATTTACTTTATCTACATTTCGAATGTTTCCTTTATATAAAATGTTTTTAAAAATAGCCGTATTATTAAGGAGTGAGTCCAATATATATTCCATGTGTTTTTGAACATTTAAAACTGGTGAGCCGGACTGTGTGTGTGCGCATTTGAGTGTGTGTGTTGTAATTGCTTCTTTGGCAGTGTAGAATAAGGCAGCGATTCAGGCTGTTTTCTGCTTGTGGTTGGGCTCTAACTGAAAGCCGCGTTGTCTTTGGGCTCCTCATTGGGCTGCCGTACTCCTGCCCAGCAAGTCCTCACCAAAACACCTACCACTGTCTCTCCACAGCATCACTTTTAACCAGTTTTCATGTTAACCCTCGGAGAGCTGTAACATTATGACTTTCCGAAGAACTTGGCACCGAACGTCTGGTAGAAAACAGCTTTTGACATTTGCTGTGGCAACTGCGTTAAGGAAGCGGCTCTTGCCATGGGCTGTGTGTTTTAGCAGCGTAACACTGTGAATCTGAAGTAATCCTCAGTGATCAGTTCTTTCATTTTGGTTTTCATTATTCCAATATTTAAATCTGACTAATTAATTAATACACTTTTCATTTTCAGTCCAGTTAGATCGAGATCAAGATCCTGGCATGAAGCAGTGAAATATTAGGGGTCCAAGCACAAAGTGCGGATGGACCCCTCTTGTAATTGTTTTGTTTCTTCTTTATTATTTTTTTTTATTAATTTTTTTTCCTACAAGACGGATTGTGCAGCTTGAACCGTAAGTCATAGAAATGTTCAGGGCAAGTTGGAATAGTGAGCATATTCCCATAGGCCAAGAATCATAGTGATCATCCAATAATTGGCGCTATAGCAAAGGAAAACACGTTTTGACCTCTAGGGGACACTAAAACGCTACATTAATTTACGTGAAGTTTTTATAATTTATATGAAATTATATGAACACTGTTAGAGGTTAGTTCTTTATAAACACAGCTTATTTAAGCTGCCATAACAAATATATGATTAACGTACTTTTGTGGTCTTACCATATGTAATTTCAATTTACATATACAGACACTCCTGACGGACAGCGCTCAGCCTTTTCTGCTGCTTTTTGCGACTGTTTTTGTTTGGACTCCGCTCTTTACTGTTTGTGCCTATATTTACATTTTTTCATTCATTCATTCATTCATTCATTCATTCATTATCCGAACCACTTAATCCCATGTATTTATGTTAAATTTATTTATTCATGTTAAATCAATGCTGAAAAATATGCTTCTTGACCACTTTCTGCTTCCAGTCTTATATAGTCCCTATATAGCGGCAAATGAAGCCATGTAAGTGACTCCGACATTTCTGATCTGAGGGTTGCAGAAAATGTGATTTTTTTCTTGAACTGGAATGAAGAGTGAGGAATTTTTCCTTAAGGCTTAAATTTCGAAAGCTGCATGTAACTTCCTAAGCATGGCATGCTGTTGCCTGTCCCCTGTGTCAAACTGTTCCACTAGCGGATTCTGGGCTTGAATTTCTCTAACGGGTCAACAATGGAAGAGTCATCTTACCGAGGTTTCGCCATCGGCAATGAACACGGTGCATTCCTGAGCCTGCATGAACGACAAGATGGTGGCGGCGATTTTCCTTAGCAGGACTTCCAAGGATTGCTGCTCTTCAAAAATAAGGCTGGCCAGGTCCAACAGCACCTAGACCACAGCATTTGGATGAGTAAAAACGTAATGTAGAGAAGCTGCTGCTTTTTCCACACAGATGTTGAAAGTCGTGATACCTGATTCCGCCTGTTTTCAAGCTGTGATGTCTCATAGAGTTGGGCATTGTGCAGGACGATCCCAGAGAAAGCCAAATAGGCTGAAAAATCCTGTAGACACATAATAAACACCAGTTAACAGCCTCTGCAAGAATCTTATGTTTTACAGTTTTTTGCTCAGATGCTCTGGACAATTCATGCCACATGGACAATTCGTTTATCAGACGCTCTTATTTAGAGCAAACTACATTTCCAAATAATTACAAAGACTGTTGAGTCTCTCTAGGGAATCCTGGGGTGAAGAGTCTTGCTTGAGGGTCTGATGGCAGTAGTTTATTTGCAGTAGAATTGGTTTTTAGTTATACAGGCGATTATCCTACCACTAGACCACCATGGCCCAAGTTGTAGTTGTCACTTTCTGTAAATGTCACTGTTTTTTTGTTTTGTTTAATTCTCTTACAGGATTGAGCATATTCTCGTTGTATTATCCTGAATCAGCTGTACCGGTCATGCTCTCTAAAGGAATTGGTTTGTTCTCCGCAAAACATTTAGATTTAGATAAACAATTAGACGTGTGCGCATGGAGTAATTTAATATTAACTCAATTTTCAGTGAAGGTAAATTTCAGATCAACCAATGTTATTCCTTTACTCACTGTAACAGATGCTCCCTGTAATGATGCCCCAACAGATTCTTGTAGAGTATAGTTTAAGAACGCAAGACATTTTTTGTCATTTCTTTCGAGTGATTTGATGAATATTGAATATTAAAATATATATAGTATATTTTGATATGACAGTAACTATTACGTGGTTTTACATTCTGTTGGCTGACAAGAAAACCGCATTTTGAAACATTAATTAATGTTTTTCAATAAATGAAATGCTAACGCTAATGCTAATGTTAATGATTTTGCTGCAGTGTGTGATTTGTTTTGATAAATTGTCCACAGCAACTGAGAAAAATTCTAAAAACAATTTCAAGTACAGAGATATTGCAAAAACTACAATGTAGTGTAAAAAGATTCCTTAAATGCAGGCAATATCTTCTCAATTCAATCAGTTTCTGGAAATGTTTACACTTACTGAACATCTTATAAAGTGAAATTAACATACTGTATTGAGAACCCAGTTTGCATTTTCCACATCGGGCATATTCCCTAAAGAAATCTGAACCAGGTTTTCCTTACTTTCTCGTCTTGTTCTGTAAAAGTGCTGTTCTCCCCACACCTCTTGTTGATTGCTTGCGCCACGCCGACAACCTTTTGGAAACATGAGCATGATTACCGACTCACACAATTGTGTGATTCATGGCCTTATTTGTGCTTGTTTACATCTCTTACCTCGTCCCTGTGGTTTTTTATGGGCATGCACAGGATGCTCTGGGTCTTGTAGCCTGTAATCTGGTCCACTTCTGCATTGAAGCGAGGATCCTGCAGATATAAAAGCCAGCTCTCAAATGCTTCACAATCATAGACAGTTTTTATAACCTTTTTTAAAACAAGCAGCCACAGTTTTTTTTTTAATTAAAAAATTTCTCAAGGAATGTAATCCATCAAAGTTAATCAGCTTTCCTCGACAGATATAATAGCTTTGTAAAAGTCATATTTCAAGGGCTAAATGGAAGACAAACTTTAGATTTTTGTGTCTTATATGTGTTATCATTTAGTTATCTACTCTGAAATCAGTAGGTTATATAACCACAATATTTCAGGTGTGTCCTGTAATGCACTGGGATATTTCCTGGTCAATCTACAGCTTTGCTTTCTATCTCCAACGCAAGAAAAAATGATCTGGCTTCCATTCAGAGCAGCCTGAGAGAAAACAACTCCCTGATTAACATTAGTAATGAGACCAATATGTACTCTCTCTCTCCCTCCCTCTCTCTCTCCTTCCCTCTTTCCCTCTTCATCATCTCCCCGTAGACCTGTTGAGGGAACCACAATAAATCTAAATTAAGAAAGGCTAAAAATACTAGCCCTTGTTGATCAAAACTGCATGGTAAGAACCGGACTGCCAAACTATCAAAAACATAAAGTAAACTTGACAAACAATGTGTGTGTATTATTTCTGGAATAATAAAAATCCATAAAAGTACAGCAAGCTGCAGAATTAGGTTTTAAATGCTCCATTCGTGTACGATGTTAGGCCCTTTTGGATCTGTTATATGAAGCTTCGTTGTAAGGCGGCTTTGCAGTGTTAAGGAACACCTCTACATCTGAACTTTTCTGTGGCCAACCACTGAGATTTTATAAGGGTAAAAGGTTAACACAGAGCAGGTGGCAATATAACTGGCGAAGACCGTCTCAATAGATAACACAAGCACCAGTCCTGAAATGCAGTGGTGGCTGTGCTGGTAAATAATAGTTCAAGATAAAGGACATTTATGGCTTGTTATGATTCTCAAAGTACTTACAAAAATAAAAATGATCAGCATAGTTTTTTATCAAAACTGGGATTTGTTAACTGAACCGTTATCTTACAGTTTTTCTCGATTGCTTACACACTATTACCAGGCTTATGAGCTAAATTTCCCAAACCATTACGCCAAATACCAAAAGACACACCCATTTCCCTAAGCCATATACACTGAACAACGTTTCTGACACATGAATCAGATTTGGTTAACTCTTACAGCAAAACGCAACACACAAATCCAGTCAGTTGTCGATGCCTGCACCATGTGCTCAGTCAGAAAGCACTTGCAGTCAATATGATTCACTCAAGTCAGCACAGCTTGAAACCAATGAGCACACAGTTATCCAGAAGGAAACACAGCCAATCAGAACTCTTCACACACCAATCAGAACCTTCACTCGTTAGATAAAAGGGCCACGTGTCAGTTCACCTGTATTGGAAAAATGGATCTACAAAGACTTGAAGGTAGAGGAAGGGGACACAGAAGAGGAGATGGAAGAGGAAGAGGAAGGGCAAGGGCAAGGAGACAAGGGGTTTCCTCCCCCGCTGCCTGGCTAGGGCTCACATTGCCTGTGATGTTGATGAGAATTTATGGCATGATCCAGACCAGAGAAGGGACGCTGATTCAGGATGAATGTGTTTGTTTTTGGGGTTTTTTTGTTTTGTTTTGTTACAGTAATGTTTTCAATGACATATTGATATTTGATATTGGTAATTTCATGTTCTGCATTCTATGTTCTTTGTCCGTTGCATATTTTACTGTTGATTTACTTTTTCACTCAGTTTCGGCTTATAACTACAGTACATCACGGAATTAAAAAATTACGCAAATGCATAGGTGTTGTGTCTTTATATTATGTGTCATGAAAAGAGATTGTTCTGGGGAAAACCACAAGTGCCATTATTCATTGCAGTAACAGGTTTTGAGGTATTGTTTGAACTGAGCTCGCTAGTGTGTAATTCCTGGTTTGTAGTAGATATGTATTTGATGCCTTTTGTGTGATTACTGAAGGCAGAGTTTGGTTTAGATGTAGGATTACATGGTTTTGCATGGAGAGTTTGTTTTTGACCTGAACAGTGGACATTTCAGTAGTTGAGTGAGAAGTTAAGGATTTGTGTTCAGAGTTTTGGGAATTTGAGGCCTAGTTTAAAGAAATGTGTTTTAGCTATCAAAACTGTAATGAAGACAATTTTATGGTTAAACTGCTGCATTGTGGGACTGTAATTGTAGTTTTCTCACCTTGACTGCTTCTGCAGTATTCGCACATATTATTGAATCTCTCACACTCACACATGCAACTAAGATTGCACATTTTTTTTCTACTTCTAGTTTAGAGTTTATATTTTATAGTTTATTTATATGTGCATATTCTATGTGCGTTACTTGTACTCTATAAAACAAGCCATAACGTCTCGCTCTTTATAGACTGGTAGCTGAGATTACAATAAAGTGTCATTTGACTTTGACTTGAAATACAATAACATCTGATACAATAATGACAATAAAGATGAACATCCTTCTTCACTGTTAATCACATATGGATGGATCACATTCCAGAGTTTAGTTTCTTTGTTTAGTAATGGCTTCACACACAATTTCAACATATAAAGTTTGAAATCATCTAATATTAGTGGGTAGGAAAGTATGGCAGGCAGATAAGGATGGATGGATTGATGGGGTAAAAAGATGGATAGAGGGATATAAGTACACAGAAGATATTTAGATAGCAATACCCAGTTCCCTGCACCATTACTTGCCCCTTGACCCTACATTACCTTTTACAGACAGACAGAAAAGACAGATACATTGATAGATAGATATACAGACAGACAGACAGACAGATAGATAGATAGATAGATAGATAGATAGATAGATAGACAGACAGACAGACAGATAGATAGATAGATAGATAGATAGATAGATAGATAGATAGATAGATAGATAGATAGATAGATATACAGACATACCAGACAGAGCGGACAGACAGACAGACAGACAGATAGATAGATAGACACACAGATAGACAGACAGACAGACAGACAGACAGACAGACAGACAGACAGATAGATGAATGAATGAACGAACCAGACATATAGATAGATAGATGAATGAACAGATATACAGACAGATATGAATGAACAGACAGACAGACAGACAGACAGAGACAGACAGATAGATAGATAGATAGATAGATAGATAGATAGATAGACACACAGACAGACAGACAGACAGACAGACAGACAGACAGACAGATAGACAGATAGATAGATAGATAGATAGATAGATAGATAGATATACAGACAGACAGACAGATAGATAGACAGCAGACAGATAGATAGATAGACAGATAGATAGATACATATGCAGACAGACAGACAGACAGATAGATAGATAGACACAGACAGATAGATAGATAGATAGATAGATAGATAGATAGATAGATAGATATACAGACAGATAGATAGACAGACAGACAGACAAGACAGATAGATAGATAGATAGATAGATAGATGAATGAAGTAGATAGATAGATAGATGAATGAATGTAGACAGACGAACGAACAGACAGACAGATAGATGAACAGACAGACATATAGATAGATAGATAGATGAATGTAGATAGATGAATGAATAGATGAATGAATGAATGAATATACTGGGATGAAGACAGATGAACAGATAGATAGATAGATGAATGAATAGATAGATAGATATACAGACGAACAGACAGACAGACAGACGGAACAGACAGACAGACAGACAGACAGACAGATGAATAGATAGATAGATGAATAGACAGCCAGACAGACGAACAGATGAACAGATAGATGAGTAGATAGATATGCAGACGAATGAATGAACAGACAGACAGACAGACAGATAGATAGATAGATAGATAGATATAGATAGATAGATAGATAGATGAACAGACAGACAGACAGACATATAGATAGATAGATAGATAGATAGATATAGATAGATAGATGAGTATACAGACAGATAGATAGACAGACAGACAGATAGATGAATGAATAGATAGATGAATGAACTACACAGACGACAGACGACAGACAGACAGACAGACAGACAGATAGACAGATAGATAGATAGACAGACAGACATATAGATAGATAGATAGATAGATATACAGACAGACAGATAGATCGATACCTATACAGACAGACAGACAGATAGACAGGCAGAAAGTCAGACAGATAAACAGATAGACAGACAGACAACGGGCAACATTCTCACCTCATATGCATTCTTGATGTTCAGCGGCTGGCCCGTCGCTGCCACATGGCCCACGATTCCTTTGTTCCACTCCAGGCGGATGCCACTGTTGGAGGCTTCCTCCAGAGTTGAGCCCTCAGCCACGTCAAAGAGACGGCTGACCAGAAACTTCCTGTTGGAGCTGTCCTCCCCCACCAGGAACAGCGAGTAACGGTCCGCAGCGATCAGCTCGTGGATGTGTAAAAAGATCCGGTGGCAGAGCACAGTCAGGTCCAGGTGGCTGGAGACGTCTCGAACCAGCTCAAGTAGACGGGCGCAGCGGTCGCCACCCTCGTGGTGCCCCCCACCCCTGCCCTCGTCTGACCCTTCTCCAGAGCTGAGCTTCTGGGGAGTCGGAGGTGGCATCTGCACCCTCTCGGTGTCGCTGACGAAGGTGAGCGATCCCTCCGCGTCTTTCACCACGATGGGCCGCAAGGGACGGTCGAACTCGGAGGCGGAGATCTTGCGGGTCGGGGTGGACGGTGCAGGGCTGGACGAGGGCGCCTCGCTGGAAACGGCGGGGGGAAGAGCGCCGAGGGCTTCCGGAAGAGCTCTGGGGCTGTCTTTGGAGGACTGGATGGAGTGAACACGTTCAGCAAACCAGGCGTTGACCATTTCACTGGAAAGGTGATGAAAAGTCAATACCCGCAGTGAGGAAAGTGAGGCAGTTGAACGAGGTAAAAGCACTAAAAATCCTAGAAACTCAATTCAGTAAAAGTTGGGACTCTATCATAAGTAAATAGAAAGCAAATTAAATGATCATTTAAACCCAATATTTCATTGAAAACAGTCTGTCAACCGCATAGCACATCAAACAGCACAACATATCAAGTGGTGAAACTGTAAAATGTTACTGTAATATAAAAAATATATACTCAGTTATTTGTCACTTTTATTTTATGAGGCAAAACATTAAGAGTAATTTCATATTTAGAATGACAGCCTGGGAGATGTCCTAAAACACCTGTAAAACAGACAGAGACTGCAGACAAAGATAAATCATAACAGCTCATTACACAGGAATAAAACATTTATTAAATAGGCTCTTGAAAGTAGTCAGAGATAGGAATTTAACCAGTTTTTGTAAAGCATTCCAGTCACAAGAAGAAATTGTCTGAAATGACAACAGACCAGAGGATGTCATGTCAGCACATCAAATTTTCAAAAAATGGTGCTGGATTTTGGTCCCTTTCCTGTTGACCCCTGAGGTATGCTTCGTTCATCATTTTGGAAAATAATTTCATCTTTTGGTTCATAAATTTTTCCACTTCACTGCTGGATGCCGTTTTTTGTTGGCATTTAATTTTTTGACCTGTCGCTAAATGACCTAATTAGTTCCACTACCTCTTTTTTTGTGCAAATCATTCTGAGTTTCAACATTTTATATGCACAATTCTCAAGTAAATCCAGCATTTAAATGATGCTCTGCAAATCCTCACAATCTGTGCTTATTTAAATTTTATGCAGCGATTCAAGCCTTTTTGGAAACAGGGTTGTAAACAGTTCCGTTTTTGCGTTTTTACACTGTCTTCCAAAGTCCATTGTGAGAGTTATATCAATATGAGTTAAAATAAGTGACGGTCCTAAAACCATTGTTGGGCCCCTGAGAAAGGCCCTAGTTGTACCAAGGTGAATGTCCCTGTAATTAGGAAATGGAAGTTGCTCTTGGTAATGTGGAAAGGTGATGAAGAGTCAAAAAGAAGTGATGAAGTTGAAAGTTATAATATAACCCATTTGAACACTTTACTTAAGGCACTGATAATCAGAATACCTCATTTCAGTAAACGTTAAGACTTTAAGATATGTAAATAAAAAAAACAATTAAATGATTTGATCCAATGATTTTAACCATATGTGGGTACGAGCATCTGTTAAATTCTATAAATGTAAATGTAAGAATCTTTTTGCTAGAAAATTTCAGTGAAGGCTCTCAGTCATCAGTGAGATGGTCATTTTAAGGGCCTGAATTGAAGACAACAGGACTTCTTTTCGATTTCTTGTAGACGTTTCACCTCTCGTCTTCAGTTCTTGTCTTCATTAAATTAAAAATGAAAGGTGGTCTTGTGGTCTAGTGGTTAGGATTTTCGTCTCTGGACCAAGAGGTTTGAGTTCGAATCCTTGTTCCTGCACTACCATCATTAAGTCCCTGAGCAAGGCCCTTAAACCTCAAGTTGCTCCAGGGGGTCTGTCCCTATAATCAGGAAATGAAGTCACTCAGGATAAGAGTCTCTGCAAAATACCGTAAATGTAGGTGAAAAGAAGTCCAGTCGCTTTCGATTCAAGCACTTAAGATATCAGTTCAAATCTGCCTGTCTGACCCTGTACTACACTCGGCCTAAATATGAATACCGTCTAACTTTTTTGCATGCACAGCCACATGGTTGCAATCTACAAATCTGCACAGCTGCTGTTAGACTGAAGGGAGTGCGGTTCACTGACTTAATAGGGAGCTCAGAAGGGGGACGGGCCGCATGACAAAGCGACAACCATACATCGGTGCGTCCAAAGTCCAAAGTCTAAATTTCTTCTCTTTCACACAGACCTGAATAAAACTTTGAGTTCAGCAGCTCAACTGGAAAACCCCAGAGGCTATAAAACTTACTGCCGTGAAATTCGCTGGCAGAATATCATTCAGCTCTGGCAAAAATAATACAGGACCGGCTTCCACCAAAACAAAAAGGACTGTATGAGAAAAGACTCTGACAACAGCCATCACAGCCACACTAGAGACAGGAATCCTACTACAGTGGAATCTCTATTGACTCTAATTTAAGTGTCCTGGGTCTGTATGGATAAATCAATAGCTCTGGCTTACAAAAGCACCACTGGTCTCTGCGTACATAAAACATCTTGATTCGCTATGGCCTCAACCGCCATACATTCTGGGCACCTGTCCAAAATTTCTTGTTCATGGTCACATATTGAGTGAAACAGAAAACAGAAAAGCAGTTCATATGTGAACAACTCAAGGCTGTGAAGTCTACAGAGAAGACCACAGGTCTTTCCCAAGCAACTGTATGTCCATTATACTAAACGGAAAACAGCCTAAACATGTGACATGAGTTGTGTCTTTATGTTATATATTTACCTGAAAATGAAAAAACTAAAAATGATAACAAATATCTAAAATATTAGTCTATACCATAACTTCCGAATTGTTCATTTAAGATCGAACACTGTTTGGAAAAAATACTGTAACATTTTTTATGTGATATACAAAAAAGTGTGTTTTTTTGTTTTACAAATGATATGAACACAGTGATATGAATTCAGTGATTTTTGGAGGAATGCGTCATTTTTGGAGGGAAAAAACAGATTTTTTGTTATGCAAACCATACATTTTTGGACAATTAAAGATATACATTAATTGAATTATATCAGACAGCATTCTTTATTATATAATATTGCAGATTAGCGGTCATCACTGTAACTGCTTACCTTGGAATCTACAGTTAAGTTCAGCATTTCTGGCTACTGAGAACAAAAAAGGTAAGTTACTGCTCCCTAATGTACAAACCTTGTTCCATTAATTGCACAAAATATTTTTTTAAGCATTAAGTTATATCTTAAGTGGTTGTTTTCATGCATAAAGGTCGATTTAAAATACCAATTACCATTAAGACTATCACCGCACAATTCGGTGAGTGAAGAATCTCTGTTTAGTGTTTGTTGTGGTATGACAGTTCTCTGTTGCTGTCATGTTTTACAGGCCACACAAGTCTGTCTACATTTGTCATGTCAACAACAACAGCCGTGCTGTTCATGAGTGACACTAGCAAAATGGCACATTCAAGTACAAAAATGTCTATAAAAAAGAAAAAATATGTAAGAGGTAAATTGGTAACAATGTAATTTGTACAGAAACAAATTGAAGCCACATGATTGTTTATGTACAGATAGTTATTAAGAATATTGGAAAATATGACATTGCGCAGTTTTTTGGGGGGATTTCTCCTAACTACTTGAATATCTGTATTTTTTTTTTTTTTTTAAGAATACAGCAATCGTTTTACAGGGTGGTAGTAAGATATAAACACAGAACATACACATAATTGTGAACCTTGTTTTCGTCAACTTTAACCATATACAATTAGTTTTAACATAGCAAAAGTAAAATCAGGTGAGCAAAATGACTCACGGATAAATTGTATTAATTTATTTGGGTTGTCACATACTCCAAATATAATACTCTTTTCTCAGTTCAGGCTAAAGTCAGTTATATAGTGCAGTTTCAGTTGTTATATCAGATACAGAGTAATTAGTGGTGGAGATTAGGAAAGTGTTGAGTTGTCCTTTTGTTTTACAAGACATTGCGCGTCCTGGGCATGCGCACAGCGCCAGTTCTCCGACTGTATAGATTTTACTGGATGTGAAATAAGAAACGAAAAACTTTGCAAGTGTGAAGAAACATAACTCATTTTACGAGCTTGAGTGATTTAAGAGGCAAAAGTTGCTGTTTATTAAGTCGAATTTTGTGTGTTTGTACTCACTATTCGCCAGTAAGAACCCCGCATTATGTTTAAGTAGTGTAGTGTATTTGTGTACGTTTTCCCAGCAGGCGCATTTAAAACCCAACTGATTATATTCTTGCTATTTTGATCTAAATTAACAGATGATTTACTCGCTAACGGATGGTGAATAACAACTGTACACCGTAACTCACCGGGTTGCCTTTCGCACAAAGTAGGAGTGAGCGAAGTCCGGATTGTCGTCCAGCCAAGCCTCCATCCTTTCACTTTCTGGAGGGAAACCCTCCATATCAGCACCAGGATCTGCCACTCAGGTTCATGTGAACGAACAGTTCGGTTCGGTTCGAGGTGAGGAAATGTAAACGCGTTACACACTCTCTCTATCCCACACAACCACCCACACACACCCACACACACACACGCACACGCACACACACACACACACACGCACACGCACGACGCGCGGAGAACAGCGAGAGCGCGCTGTCACTTGTCAACATCGCGCGCGCTCCCGCCCTCCGCGCGCGACTGTCTCTCTCTCTCTCACACACACACACACACACACACACACACAGTCTTTGTATTACTATGTTCGTGAGGTCCTTCCATAGACTCCATAATGACTAAAGTACATCATTTTACACCTACACCTAATCCTAACCCTAACCTTAACCTCAGTAACCAAAAGCACATCTTTTACCTCTTTTAGTTTCTCCAATAAAACAAGCACATTTTCTATAAAGTCATTTTTCCTCATGGGGACCTCTCAAATGTCCCCACAAAGCCCCCAAAAAACAGATAAAAGTGATTTTAGGGGACAAAAGGACCCCACAATGCGATAAATACATGGCCACACACACACACACACACACACTCTAAACTGTCGTGTCCTGTTATCTTTGTGAGGTACTTCCACAAACAACTTTCACAACAGTTATATCGAAAAAACAATACTACACAGTAAATCTAACCCTAAACTCAATAATCAAAAAAAAAAATCATTTCATCCATCCATTTTTTTCCCCCCATATAAAAGTGGGGAAACTTTCTAAGTCACAAAAAACAGCAAGGTGTTAATATACTTTAGGGAACAATCAGATCCACACAAATGCCTTAAAACTCTCTCTATACATGTGTGCGCAGACACAAGCCTTGCAGAAATATATAAATGTATATATTCATTCCTTAATATAATTCGGTTTCTGTAAAAATCCCCACACAATGTCCACCAAAGTCAGTAAATCTGAACAAATCTTAAGTTTTCTTCCCAAAGCCCTCCTAAAATTCTCATACAATCTCTCATACATGTCCTAACAAAGCCACAAACACCTGACAAATCTTATATTTTTCTATGTTTAGGAGACAATTAGTTTCTCACAAATAACCTAAAATCTGTCACACACACAAACAAAAAGTTTTGGACACAATATATCTTACTTTAGGAGTAACTCTATTTAATACAAATCTTCAGAACAATTGAATTCCTCTATTCCTTCATGAATGACTCAGTTTGTTGCAGTGTTGTACACAACACACAATAGTCATCATTCAGCAATGATGGGGGCATTGCTATGTGTGATATATATGTCACTTGCTGATTTGTTTATTAAATGTTGTTTGTAGTCTGTGTTAAATTGTGCCCCACCTGGGGGCTGCAGATGTAAATTAGCCTGAGGCTAACTCCGGTACAATGCATGATATGCCAATATTTAAAATGCTCATGGTTACTATTAGATAGAGTGAATGGGAAAAGAGCTTTATGTTAGTAACATTAGAGGATTGGTGCATGATAGCAATGTATGTGTTCTCCAACTCGTTGTACATAATAGACAAACTCAGTTATGATGAGTAACATTTACAATCACTGGGCCTCATTTACCAACCACCCGTAATTAGAAATTTGGTCTCGCTACCCACTTTTTTCACCAAGATTCTGACATTCATCAATGTTTTCTTGATTAAGATTTGTTCCTAGATGGGAACAGAATCTTCATCTGCTAAAGAGCACTCACAAATTTTACTACCATGCATGTTTGTGCACAACATTAGCTTATTGTATTTTCTTCAATCCCCAGTTGTATAATATTATACTATTTAAATGTCTTAACTTTCTTATTTAAGAACAAATTTAAGAGAAAAAAAGTTCAAATATTGGGGAATGAAGTCCACTGTTTCTTAGAAATGAACTGACTCCCACAATCCAGCTTTCCCACCCCCTCCCCTCAGCTGTACTCAACGGGTGTAGCCTTACCAGCAGATGGTGCTTCATTTTCTCCAGAGAACTAGGGACACTTAGGAGGCATATGCATGATCCCTTGGGCCCAAACGTGACTCCACCTATACTTGCTTGGGTCAGATAACGACAGACCTTTTGGGCATATAGTCCTGCAGACATTGTGGAATAGATGCAAATGGGCTGGTGGAAAACTACACAGTGAGACATATTTATTTTAACACAGTCCAGGAGCACATTTCTTACTGGCTCATTAGCAGATTAGTGATGTTTGCAGTGCCTGTGAACTAGAAGAACCAGTCAGGGCATGTTGGTGGTTGAGGGTGAAGATGACTTTTTCCCTCCATTCTCCAATCTTTATTTGTCTCCCTTCTCGCCACCAGAGTTGACAGATATGACATTTGTGCGACATCCTTGGGACAATGTTCTTGCGCGTGTATGCGAGACTGGCCGCAGCGTCACAATGAAACATTGTCCAGATGCAGTTGCTCATTGTACCCGGAGCTAAACTCCCCCAATTTGCCTTCAGTCACAAGTCAAACAACACTCTGTTCTGTTGTATAATTCCCCACTCTACATTAAACACTTCGACCGCTATTGTAAACCCTGTCTTGTGGCCACAGCCTTGGAAGACAACTAGGAAGGAGGAGAGGTCCCTATACACAATCGCACAATGGAAAGAATCTTAGGAACTTGGTGTGTAAAAGTGAGCATCATTCAACAAAGGTTGTTGCAAAGTAGAAGCAATTTGCTTTTTTCCAGGAAATGGAGGTCCACACAATGTCAGGTAGGCTGAAATTGTGGCTTTCAGACTGGTTGGCAACAGTTACAGTACACACGTGCACCCACACAAACTTGTACAACTATCTTTCCATAGACTCCCATAATGACTAGATGTATACAATTCTATAGCTAATCCTAACACTAACCTTAACCTTAACCTCAGTAACCAAATGCACATCTTTTACCTTTTTTAGTTTCTCAAATAAAACATGCATATTTTCTATAAAGTCTTTTATCCTCATGGGGACCTCTCAAATGTCCCTAGAAAACCATAAAAAATGCATAAAAGTGAATTTAGGGGACAAAAAGGTCCCCACGATGCATAAAAACATGGTACACCGACACTCTCTCACACACACACTCACACCGATTTTGCTATGGTTTTCAGTGCGGACTAAACCCTTTCTCCTGTTACACTCTCAGTCAGGCCTTCTGCCCTCAAGCCGTTTTCCAAAAGCAAGGGAAAGTAAACATGCAGAGCTGAAAGGGAGGTTTACTATTTTTACATCCATTTCAAGACCTCCTCAGGCGTTACACACTCATATACATAACCAGATGTCTTGTAAACACTGGTATCATCGTACATGATCAAGCAAATATTAGATAAATATATTTTTGCAATGCCTTGATAAGACTAGCTCACAAATCTCTTTGTTAAGGGCAGTGTTACTTTGCAACTTTGCAAGTAACAAATATCTTAGTGTAATACTAAGATCAGTCAGTGCATGAGATGTAAATGCTAGGAAGGAAAAAGATAATATGATACATATGTATGCACAGTCATCATGCATCGAGTCCGCCTTTCGTCTGAAACCTTCATTTTCATCTGGCATGACACACACACACACACACACCACGCACGCTGTGCAGACACGGTTACCTCGAGCAGATGCCAGGTTCTCCTTAGCTGCATCATATCTTCTCCGGAATGACAGCAAGAGTCGTAAGCTGTGTATTCTAGAGCAAAGTGTTCATTCTCAGAAAATGTCCCAAGATTTCTCCTGACCAACGCTGTGGTTGATGATGCAGTGGTGTTTGGAGATAGAGAAAGTACAAGAGAAGGGTGAAGGTTGGGGAGGGAGGGTGTGGGGGGGGTCGTGTTGCAGTGGAGATAACACACACTTCTGTGCTCTCACCCTTTGTCTCTACATCTTTTTTCCTTCTCCGAGCATGAGGAAACACAGAACCATCCCTGCTGAGCATCAGAAGGTCCGGCGTGACTTGGAATAAATACTAATTGAGAAGTGGGGATGGAGAGAGCAGTTGGGGGGGGCATTTCTGCATTTATATTTTTGTATGGCTGAAAAAATAGTATCAGGCCAGAGTAGAGACTTTCTAGGCTTGTTTTGAAATACCTCCCTTAATGAAAATGTCCTGTAAAATGAGACTTGTACTTCATTACTGTACTTGAAATATAATGTTATCATACTTTTCTGTCATTTGCATCTTCTTTCTGACAAACATTAAGGATTCCACAGACCACAAACTCTTTCATCTAACACTACTGCTCTGTCTGTCTCCCTCTTTCTCTGTGGTGTGTGTGTGTGTGTGTTTGCACCTTTGCTTGTCCCTTTTATTTAGTTCTAGGCTTTCACTTAGGTAACGAACAAAAGGGGCCCCTACATAGTGAAAGCTCTGATTAAAAATTGATTGGAATAGATTTGCATCACCAATAAGTACTTAAAAAGCATTATGCAAAGTATCCTGAGGAAATGAGCTCATTTGATGTAAGCATGTGATGGCCAACATCTGCATTTCTCTGCACACCTGCAAAAATGTGAAAATGTCACATTTTGTCTAACACAACATTTTCTCTTGCTTTTTATGCATGACCTTTAAGGATAGCACTTTTTGCTAGGATAGGTAAAGACCTTGGATAGTTTTGTCAGTGTTGGCTAAATTCCAGTGACTATTTCTATAAAAAGCTGCTCATTATTAAAATTTTGAAAACAAATGGGTTCAAAAAAATCATGTGGTTAGGAGAACAACTGGCTAGGTCTATATTGCATAATAAACAAATCTGATTTAAAGCTTGATTACTGGCAACTAAAATGTAATGCTATTAGTTTAGTTTTCATTCTATGAAGCTAGTGTTTGAAGTGGAGCATTTTTTAGATAATACATCTAGCATACAGTAGAAATGAAAACGTTCGTAGTGTCAAGTGAAATAATACAATATGAAGTAATGCTTTGTTCCAAGATATGTTGGTGCAGAGAACAAGGGCAGTGTTGGCACGCAAGCCTACATGATAAGATAAGCATGCTAGCTAGTCTTGGAATATGAGCTAGCAACACTAGGATAAGTGCCTAAGATATCTGCCTCCTCTCTTTTATCTCACAGCCACTGAAGCCGAAAGCTAATGCCACACTTTGTTATTTGCTTTGTGATTTAAAACGTTTGGTACTAGAACTTTTCATGTTTATATTAGCAGTGAATGAAGCACAAGGGCGGCACGGTGGCCACATTTGGATAACTAAGAAAGAACCCAAAGTTGCTCTAGAGAGACCTGTCGTTAGGAAATGGAAGTTGCACTGGATAACAGTGTCTGCTTAATGCCATAAATGTAAATGTTATGTAATTTACAAATGTTCTCAACCATGACACGCATGACTGTAAATGTAGATGTTGTCTTAATCCACATAACTCCAGGGAGACTTTCCATGAAATTAGTTGCTCTGGAGGGCTAGCAGTGGTTAGCATGCTTGCAATACTGTAGCTTCAAAATTAAACATAGATCAATACCCCAGGCTGGGTTCTTGCATATCATCAGGCACGTCATTGATTTTTAGAGTCATTATAATCAGGCTACACTTGAACTGCTGAATTCCAGGCCTTTAGTGGTTTCCTTTGTCACTGCTACCTTTGCTGTTTACTAATCAATACATCAACAGCTGGAATTCCTCTCCTCTCCAGATGTACATTGACACGATTGACCTGAGCTGACCTTAGTTACCACATGCTGCAGTGTGACTCTGGCTATAAAACTTTATGAAAACTTTAATATGTTGCAATAAAAAAACATTAAACCATTTCTTGCTGTCAAAGTCCAGGATATTGGAGTGTGAGTGCTAGAAACCATGGTCATACCAACCTGCGGTACTTTTTTAACTAATTGTCACAAATTTATGACTGACTTTGCAAATCAGAAATAGTCAGATACAAGTTACTGTAAAAGAAAGTATCTGCCAGGAATTTAAGACAGCATACTGTTCGCAGCAATTCAAAAACAGCTGAATGTTATCTCCCAGAAGTAAAACGGGGGAAAATAATTTGATGGAAAGTGTAATAAAATGGAAAAGGAAATTGAAATGTACAGTGTTGTGACCTTTAAGGTGTGACGTGTGAGACAGTAATCAATACACAATCACTTCCATTCATACTGTCACAAAAAAGCAACTAAAATATCATTTGACATTTTTAATTCTTTGTCTAAACTAAGCATTTAAGTAAAAGCCTCATTTTCTAATAATATTTAATTGTATTGACCTCATATTCAACATAAAGTGATTATGTATGGTGTCTATTGATGTTTTAATTTTGGATCGATACTATGAGCTTGTTGATCATTGTATTGATTTAAATTGATGCATCTTTACCTCCTACTCCCTACATTCTGGAGAACTCTCATAGTTGCCGTAAATGCTGTAGATGACTGTATCTTTTGAGGCATATTTGATTCTGTATATTACTCAGGTTTAATCACAATGACTAAATTTCCATTTTTACAAATGTAACCGGTTCGGTTCTGCTCCTGAGTTTCAGTGTCTGAGCCATGCACTGTTTACTCTAATCCATCATTTATGAAGGCTCAATGTCAGCTCCTCTGTTACTCCCAGGATTTATAACCGTCCCCAAAGATATAACAGAGATGTATTTCTTGGTGGAAAAAACAGGCTTATGATTACAGTGGAGGTCCATCTGGAACTCATCTGTCAGCCAAAGGTAATAACTTCAGCCATGGCTATTCTTTTATCAGTTACTTAAGTCTGGGCTCCAATCATTCCCACCTTTCCTTAACGCATATCCATAATGTACATTGTAGGCGAACACCTCAGCCCTAATCTTGTCATTTTGAACGTCAAGCCATTTAGATACTTCTGGATCTCTCAAACTTGTGTTCAGTTAAGTTAAAATTATGATGCATAACCCCAGTCTTAAATTAGCCCTGTAGCCGAAACCTTCCAGGCAACATCAGTCAGGACAGTAATTATGAACCATCTTTCAAACCTGCTATCTTGGACCATTACCTTATCTAAATACTCACACAGTGACCGCTAATTTTTCCCTTCTTGTAATGGCTTAACAGGTATTCATCAGACAAGCTGTCCTCGCTGTGGAAATAATCTAGTCAATATGGAAAGAACAGAGAAGCTCATTTTCGGTGTGGGAACAGCCTTGATTTCCCCGAGGCAGCCCTAATTGCTTTTGTCACATGCTGTTCTTTGGTTTCATACAAACAAAAAGCAAACCTTACAAGCTTTCTTTTATCCGGGTGGAATTTGCATGAACACAGTAACACAACATGATGTCAGTCAGTAGTGAGCTTTAACGTGACTAGTGAGCATCGATTTTTGGAATTTTTCCATGTCAGTGACACCATCTTTGAGGGAAACAGGTGTACTTACTTGCTACTCATGAACTGCGATTGGCAATAAAACTAGCCTAATGTGGTACAACACCATCATGAACCACAAAACCAACTGATATGAAAGCTACCTGGAAAGTGTAGCTTTGAAAACAACCTGTGCTTTGACACTAATAGCTACAGACACCTACACACACTTACCCCTGCACACTTTAATTCTACACACTACACACTGATTAACCCTCCACACACTTTTTTCTCAATTCCTGTGCTTAATACACATTGATTGGTGATTGTAATGGAATAGCAACAGTTAAGTGACTGATAATTTGTCACCGTGGACACACCACAGCGCACATTACACCACAACAAAATGTGACTTCTGCATTTGACATGACCATGAAGGAGCAGCGGACAACTTTTGGCAGCGCCCAGGGAGCAGTGCTTGGGCATGGTACTCATGGGTACCTCAAGTGCTTCGGGACTTCAATTGGTGATCCTCCAATCAGGGAGCCAAGTCCCTAATCATTACATTACCGACCTGTATACCATCTTGGCATAGCTGATTGTTGATAATGATTGTTAATCACCCGTACATTGCATTGTGCCGTTTTGTGCTGAGATCTTGAACTGGGACAATTGCCTTCACCTCAGTTTAAAGCACTAAGACTAGCAAATGGAGACGCAATGGAAACATCAAAATCATCTCAATTGACAAGATATACTGTATGTATATTTCTATTCATGTATGTTTTAGGTTTCTTAAATATAGGTTATTTGTCCACTGACATCTACATGTTTATTAGAAGATTCAGAACATTTAAAAAGTACTCATTAGAACAAACAAAACATTAGGCCTGCCCTAAACGACTACTGGCTTCTTCTGGAGTCAGATTAATTCAATTAGTAAGATTTGTTTTGTTTGTAATCACTTTTGCAACGAACATATAATAAATCTTCAGGAATACACAACCATGCATTCTGCAAAAATTATTACAGGTTGATTAGTATTTCAAATTGGTAATAGTAAAAACTATTATTATTATAAAATCACCACTTCTTTAAAATTACAGGGAATATATTCTTTATATGTACATGAAAAGAAATCCACAAATTAAATTAAAATTAGTCCATGTATGCTTATTAAATCTTTAATAATTAATTACAAATGTCAGCTCTTCAAACTCAGTATTTAGAAATTAGCAGAAAATGCCTACAGTATATGTGCATTCTATATACATTATCTTGCAGAAGCGTTCAACAATATTGAATTTGAAGCCACATTTCAACCACATTTTTGTTCAGAACTTTTTGCTCCAGTATATTAAAGATGACAATAAATGTTATTTGTCCACTGACATCTAAAGATAAAACTGAACTGAAAATGCTCCTTTTTTGGAAAAAAGGAAAAACTGAAATATGGTTTTTAGATATGTATTCAACGGGCACATCCAAAGCACATGATGTTTGAATACATACATAAACACCATATTACAAAAAACATGGTCCAAAACACCAGTATTACAAACATTATACATTAATCCTCTTTTTCTTCTTTCTCTTTCGGCTTTTCCCTTCAGGGGTCGCCACAGCGAATTATCTGTCTCCATTTGGTCCTATCTTCTGTATCCTCTACCCTCAGACCACCTAACTTCATGTCCTCTTTCACCGCATCCATAAATCTCCTTTTTGGTCTTCCTCTCAGCCTCCTGCCTGGTGGCTCCAACCTCAACATCCTTCTACCTATGCAATCATTGTCTCTCCTCTGGACATGTCCAAATCATCTCAGTCTGGCCTCTCTGACTTTATCTCCAAAACATCTAACATGAGCTGTCCCTCTGATGAACTCATTCCTGATCCTATCCATCCTCATCACTCCCAAAGAGAACCTCAACATCTTGAACTCTGCAACCTCCAGTTTTGCCTCCAGTCTTTTCCTCATTGACACTGTCTCCAAACCACACATCTATGTCCAAACAACATCTAATGTGCTTTATTTCAAGCTTTAGTGTGTATGCCCATATAGAGTGTCTATTCTCCTGCAGCCTTATTCAAGGATGTTCAACATTGGCAAGGTGCCCTCCAACAGATACACCTTAATCTCTTGCAAGCAATCTGCCGTGCCCAGAGAAATAATCATAAAATTGAAAGTGACACTGCTAATATGCTGGCCATTGCTGAAAATCGCATGAATCATTCCTCTTCTAATAGCATGTCAAAAGCGCACATGTCTCTTCCTTTCTTAGCAATGGCAGGGGCATCTGGAGGCCCAGATTGAGGCCGCAGTATGAATTACTTTGCTGTGAACCCAGCCTGGGTGATGAATGGGGTGACAATGGATGGCAGGGAGGGAGGCCAGAGAGAGGCGTCCAGCGAAAAGACAGCATTTTCTGGCTTATTAGTAACACTGTCTAGAAGAACATGGAGAAATGACCATGACAGCTGGCACATAAATAAAGAAAATACATTAAAGGAACTAAGAAGATTTTAGTCAGTGTGATGGCTGATATGACAAGGGCAGAAAGGAGATGTGGACTGGAAATTGTTCACATAAAACACAGAACAAACTATATACAGTGATTACATCTGACTAATGAGACGTCTCTTAATCATAATTAATAACATTAGATGTTTATCAGATAACACAATTACATGTTTAGAGGAGTGTTTTTGCGGCCTATGAATCCCAATAATGGTCATGATCATCAGACGGAGAAATGTGGTTTTGGAACTCAATTTAACTACAAGCCAGACCTTGCTTGTCTGCTGTTGTCATATAAAATTCAGTTTTGCTCTTAATAAAATAAAGTTTTATTTTATGCAGTCTGCAGCATGATTTGTAGTGACTTACATTCGGAATTTTATCATGCATGCCGTGGAGCCTCACTCACTACAAATATTTCAAATATCTTTTTTGCCTCGTCTCTTTAGCATTTGATCATACTTTACCTTCTACATTAGAATGCAGGCAATATGGCTACATTACTATGATTTAAGCTCGAGAAAAAGAAGAGTCTTGCTTTTGAATTCTGTGTTATCTACAAACTGAACCTTCCACAGGTGTTTTTTTTTCTCCATCCTTTTTTCCCCCCCTCCTTTACCCATCACTTTCACTCTGCTATTTTTAGACACAAGAGCTCGGAATAACTCACATCCCGAAATGGAAATTGAACATCAACATGTTGAGAACTTGGCTCCGCAGCTATTTCCCCCCTAAGGGAATTAATGACTCACGAAAAACCCAGAGAAAAAGATTGAAAACCCTCGTAAGTCCACAATTATCACAGGAACACCTCCAGATACTGAAAGAGGAAAGCTCAAGATCCTCTTAAGAGGACGGAGATATACATCATCCCTCCTTTGGCTGTCTTTCTGGACAGTTGCCTCTGTCCAGTGATGAAAAGCATATGACTTCAACATTTGTTTGGCAAGTCTTCAAAATCTGCCATGTGGACTCAAGCCGAATGAGGTTTCTCATTTTGTAGTTAAAGGAGAAGATGAACTATCTGTTTATACAGCTTTCAAGCAAACACGTTTTGTAGTATATATGGAAAAGCTCTTCTTTTTATGTAAGGGTTATTACAGCAATACATGACAATATTATTTTGAAAAGTTATTTTGAATAAAATTGCACCTATAACTGTTCACTCATCTATTTAGTTTTAGTACTTTACTACTTTTAGTCAAAAATATCTCTTATGTGTTAATATCATCAGACACATTGTTTAAAGTGTATATAGTGAATATATAGTAATATATGTTTCAACTATATTTCTTCTTTTGTATGACACAGGAGGGATCAGCATTCTTCATTTTGTACATTAGTTATCCTCTATTTTACGTCAATCTGTCTTCTAGCTCTGGACACAATCAGAGCTGCGCCGTCTGTTTTTGACTTTTAACACAAAAACAGCAGCTGATTCTGATTCATGGTTTTCATCTTCTTAGCTTAGTGCTCTCTAACGAAAACTACCATAGAAGGGAACAAGAGGTAATCCATCAATGGATCCGCTGTTGATACGATTCGTCAATCTGGCAGATTTCCTGTATTTGTGTTACGTCTTGGCCACTTATTCTATGAGTCATGGAAAAGCAGGACCATTAACTCCGCTGATAAACTTTCTAGCACTAGCATCACGTCTGCATCAGGTGGCCAGATATGATGAGGAATCACACTTGTTTTTGGTTCTGATATGTATATGGCTATTATTTTAATGCGTGGAAACCCCATGACCTGAATCGACATGCCATCTGCATGCAATAGCTGGAGATTCCAGTCATTTCACTGCAGATTTTGAAAGTTATGAAAGCATCAAAAATAACAAGTCTTGGAGTAGAGTAGCACACAGTCAAGTATAGTGGTTGTTAAACTAGAGCAGTATCACTGAACAAATGTCCCCCCAAGTCAGACATAAACACTCTCACGACCTGGACCTCCCCAGAGTGCAACCTACTGTCATGGGAGTCAGCATTTCTTTTATGATGACGTAGGCAAATATTTACAGTTTGCAATTTTTCCATGTGAGCAGACAGTGGTGCATGAGAAACAAAGAATCTGATTAAAAGCTGCTTAAATGTAAAAGGATGCCTAAAAAAAACCCTTCAAAACCAGCACAAGGCCCCGGATGGAGGCGGCGCAAGAAGACGCGAGTCATATTGTTTCTAAACAGTTTGTGTACAGATGTTGAAAACATTTCTGTTTTTCACCTGCCAAAACATCTAACTGCAGAGCCTGTTGCATATAAAAACCTTATTAGTTTTGCATAATCTCTCACCTACACGCACAAACACACACACACACACACACATTCCCTTGCAGCTGCGTAAGGCAGGCTTTGTCACTGCTAGCTTTGCAAGACAATGCTGTAAGTGTTCCATTTTTTATCCAACTCACCCCATGTTGAAGATTCATAGCATCGCTGCCACTTCAGATAACACACTGTCTACAATAAAAACAGTTCTTCTCTCTCTTCCTTTCTTCCCTTCCCTCTTTTCCTCTCTCTCCTTCTCTCCTCTTAAAAATGTCCTTCTCTGACAGAGGCTCCTGCTCGGCTGCCTTTTATTTATGTCCTTTTTTGGGACTGGAGGAGATGGAGAGTTTGCAGAATTGCTCCCTGGCTGTTACGGAGAAGAAAACTCCCCCCATGTAAGTCTACTGGGAGGGCCTTTGTACCATCTTTCTCCCAAGGCTTCAAGTGTGTGTGTGTGTGTGTGTGTGAGTGTAAGTGTGTGTGGGTGAGCAAGTGAGTGTGTCTATGTCTTTGTATTTTTCTTTTAAGGAGGTTCTGAGATCGTACATGCTCATTTGCATGTAGAAGCGTGTTTGCTGCATCTGGCTGTCCTTTGTCCTCTCCTCCTTCAATATGTTTTTCGTTATTCGTTCCTTTTCTTCTGTCCACCTCCTAATAACTGGACAGAAGAGCGTGTGGACCATTGGGATCCACCATAGGAACATAGGAAAAATAAATGAAAACATGGCTTCTCTTCGCGTGCAGCACCTCAATATAACTAGACTCTGGGGTGCGACCCGTGTAAACATGTTAAGGACAAACAGAGCCTTGAGCTCAAGAGAGTTACAACCCTTGTTGGATTCATTAGCGTTGGCACATACACAATAAAGTCAAACCTGCATGGATTAGGTGTGCATGGGCGAGTCTGAATCTCTGTGAGATGACAGGCGATAGATAGACCTTTTTTAAAAATTATTTTACATTTAAATTAAAATATTTATTTTTAAATATAAATTTTCTTGGCGCTTATGGGTTGAAGTTAACTAGCGGATTCACTCATGGCTATGTGCATGGGGAGCGCTAACCCGCTCGCGTGTGTGTGATTCAGATTCGGCTGTATGTTTGCAGCTGTAAGAAGTTAACTGGCAGATTCACTCACGAATGTGTTTCTTCGTGCTGCGCTACTGATTCGACTGACACGAATCCTGTAGTCTACAAAGAGGATTCAACTCTGTAGGACGTTTTTAGTATACCTCATTTGAGTGGGGTTGTGCAAACCGGTGCAAAAAATATGAAATTTTAGCACCTATACTTGCTACTATGGCTTTTATATTTTAGTCATGTTGTAGTTAGGACTCGATGGATTCGGGTTAATGATGACCTCATATTGGTGACTCGTGAGCTACTTAATGGATCCAGGTGATTCACCCGGATGAGTCATGAATCGCCCCTCTATCACAGTGCACTCTTGGCAGCTGTGAGATGGAGTCGGAGGATAGAGTTCACATTGGCAAAGATATAGACAATCATCTGTGGCAATATTTATCTAAATGTATGACTCTGAAAGGCAAAATTTCACTTAATGCAAGCTGAAAATCAAAATACTATCTCCAAAACGCAAAAACCTTATTGTGATTGGACGTGTCATTGTGAAAAATGCAAGATTCATATTACTTGTAATATCATGTCTCATGTTTCTTAAATTTTGAGTATTCTCCTGCCCAAATATGAAGTATTACTGGATGAAACAGCTGCTTTTCTCTGTAGCTTGCAGTGTAGCTAACTGCCACATTAAAACATCTTGGCTGTAGTTCAGCTACTTGAAAAGCCTTGAAAAGCTACCAGCTGATAGTAGCTTCCCCTGCACTGGCATGTCCATTGTTTATGAATTCTTATGGCCTGAGTTTAGGAGCAGTAGGATTTCATCAGGCAGCACAAACACTTACTGGGATAAGATGAGGTTTTGATGATCCTAGCTGCTTTGGCCCTGCGTTTCCTGGTGTAAATGTCCTGCAGAGACGGTATAGCAGATCTGGTGCAGTGCTCTGCTGCTCAGATCACTCCCTGTAGGGCTTCACTGTCCTCGACTCAGCTGTTTCTAAATCATGATGTGATGTACTGTGTCGGTGCTGGCGTGTTGGAAGTACTATTTGAATAGAATTGACCCCACAACATCTTGTTGAGCATAATATTCTACCCAAGACCTCCACCCCAGCTTAAAACATGCACTTACATGTACATTTACAGCATTTAGCAGACACTCTTATCCAGAACGACTTGCATTTTCTATTTACAGGGGCACTCTCCCTGGGGCAACTTGCTCAGAGGTTCAGTGGTGTTTATCTTATGATCATCACCAACACAACGTTTCAGTCTCTGTGCCTCCACCGCCCCCCCCAATTCAATACTCGTGCTGTTGAGCATGTTATAATAAGTCCTTAACATTGAGGTTATTTATCAAACGTCTATATATGTTTCATATTTGTTTTAATTATTTAATTAATTATAATTATAATGTTCATAATTAGTTCACAAGAACTAAGCCAGAAAGCAAAGCTCTCAATCTATTGATCCATCTTTGTTCCCACTCTCATCTATGGTCACGAGCTTTGGGTAGGGACTAAAAGAACGAGTCTGCGGATACAAGCGGCCGAAATGGGGTTTCTACACAGGGTATCTGGGCTCTTTCTTAGAGATAGGGTGAGAAGTCCGCACATGCAAGACAGTCTACGAGTAGAACTGCTGCTCCTTAACGTCGAGAGGAGCCAGTTGAGGTGGTTTGGACACCTGGTGTGGATGCCTCCTGGCGAGGTTTTCCAAGCATGTCCTACAGGGAAGAGGCCCCGGGGCAGACTCAGGACACGCTGGAGGGACTATATCTCTTGGCTAGCCTGGGAATGCCTCGGGGACCCCGAAGAGCTAGTGGAGGTGGCTGGGAGAGGGATGTTAGGGCATCTCTCCTGCGGCTGCTACCCCCGCAGATAGATGGATGGATGTTCATAATGTATAATTGTGCTCTCTGTAATTACACTGCAATTTGACTTTACAGAGAGAACATTATAATCGCTGTACCATCTGGACATTTATGTGTGGGGAAAAAAAAGATGGTTTCATACGAATAGCATTAAAATATCATATCAACAGCACATAAATTGTTGATTTAGATCAACAGCTTATCAATAGCTTATGTTGTGTATGTGTATTTATTTATCTCGTCAAATAACTTGCAGGCCAATTGCTTACTGTTGTAAAATACTTCTAGGAATAGTATTTAAATGCTATTAATTAGTAGCAATGAGTCTCATTCCCACTTTTTAATTAAAGCCCACTTAACGTAGTTTTATGACATTCACCCATGTCAGAATCTTTTAAAGACTCTAAAAAGTCAAAAGTCAATGTCAAAGTAAACTTTGTCATCTCTGCTACATACTGTACAAGTACACAGAGAGACGAGACGACGTGGCTCCAGTTTTAACAGTGCAAACAACAAAGAACAAGGAATAAAGAACAAGTCACATAGAATAAACAATATATAAACAGAATATACAATATAAACTTTAAACTAGAAGTAGAAAGAGAGACAATTTGGTTATGTGCAGTACTTAGCCTTTATGCACTGCAAAAAATGCCTTTTTAAAAATAAGAAAAAATGTACTATTTTTAGGAAAAAAATACTTATTTCAAGCAAAAGTATCTGCCAGTGCAGCAAGAAAATTGCACTTGCTAAGACTTCTTAAAACAAGATAAATTTTCTTGAAACAAGTCAAATAATCTAAACAATATTCAGTCTTACCAAGAAAATAAATCCAAAAAATGGCATAACAAGATTAAAATGCTGAATTCAAGTCAATTACACTTGTAGAGATTTTATTTTTTGCAGTGTGGCCTTAGGGTTGTCTTTTACACTGAATGTGTATAATTTCAGTAGCACTTTCAATATGAAAAATTTCATACAAACTGTCTATTAAATAAAACAGCATCTTTTCTAAAGTCTGAGTTAACCAACTCTTCTGCAAGTTTTATCGCATGCTGTTTGTGTAAAACATTATCTTATTGGGTTTTCTTCAGTTCTATGGGTATATAATTGTATACCATTTAAATAGCTTAACTTTATCTGGAGACTGTTATTAAACGATGATTATTGTTATTCACAATATTCTAGAGACTCTTACAGTGAAAGATTAGTCAGAAATGTAGGTTGTCACATTTAGACACAAAATCTCCATGTGATTTTAAACAACTTTACTATAGTGTTGGTCATCAGTGTGAATGCACAAAGGCTGTTGAATTGAGAACTTATATAATTATATTTCAATGTGTTTTACTTCTAAATTTACCATATTCTGTGAGCATATTAAAAAAACGTGAAACAAAGAAAGGGGGGAATAATGATCGTTTAAGTGCTGGTCTAGAGTGAGTGATCCGGGAGGAAAGCTTTCCAGCAAAGACTGCATGCAAATTATAAGGGTGTCATTTGACTTGGAGGCTCGGTTGTTGAACCCAACTTAAGGCCAAAGACAACAGCCAAAGATATCTAGGGCAGTAAAACAGAGTGAAAAGTGGTCTCAAAATAAATAAATGGATATTAAAGACAGGGGGTGGAATCTCCGTAGAAGTATAAGCAATGCTGATTCCCTCTTCTGAGAGGACACTTTTTTACTGGAGCAATGCATGTGAAAATAAGGACCTCCAAAGTAGTTTATGCACAAACCAATACGAAAACAGAAAAATATGCAAATCACCAAGCAAAACTTTGAAAAAATTTAAAGTGAAACTTTGGCCTGAAAATCCACTTAAGCAACTTTTCTTGCGTCTGAAGTGAAGTCAATACTACAATATATACTATATACCATACTATATTACAATCATAACAGTAAATTAGAGCTGCATGAAATTGGAAAATATATGTGAAAAGAAATAGAATGACTGGGGTGATTTTTTTAGGGAAGTGCGTACATATGATAAAGACATGAACATTAGTAATATTTAGTATTTAATAAACAGAATTCTTCAAATATTTTATTTTGAGTGCAGACCACATTTCTCAAACTTCCTTTAAATTATATATCAAACATACTTCTATATAACTACTGTTGTGTTTGATTTAATTTGACATTGCATATTGCAGAGACCACTGAGCAACCGCACACCGTGATTATGATGCTGAAACGATATCTTAAACAAAATCAGGTTCCTTACAACTTGCCACAAAACTGTGTTGACATATGTATCATTTCTCCTTGACTTGTTTATGTCTATTTATACACTGTCACGCTGTTCTTAACTTTATAATATTAAAAAATATATTTCATGTAAGTAGACTGTGTTTTTAAACCACAGATGACATATCTTTTCTAATACACCAACGACGAAATTCTTCATCTCAAAGATACTCAACTTGTCAACTCCCAACATCTGGAAATGGAATCGAGAGTCAGATCGAAAATGTTTGGAAAAGAACAGCTCTGTTATTCTGAGGAATGCTGAGCCAAAACTGACATTAAGCATGACAAAATGGTCAAATAATTTTTAGAGATTTCATTGAAAATGAGTTTAAATGTAATTACTCATCTTCTTAGTGTAATTTGCAACTACTTAGTGTAATTTACACAACTTTAGTGTAATTTTTGTGACACCTTACAGTGATTATAATACTGAATTAAGCCAGATGGAAAGACAATCAGGATTTAGGAGAAGAGGATTAAGGGTGTTATTACATTTAGACTGAAGAAGTTTAGAAAACCCTGCTGGTCACTAAAAGAGTGAGATGTATAAGATCACTCACCTCCTTCAGATAATCTCATGCTTTGTAATCTCTGTGTTTCATGGACAATTTGTGTAAAGATGGAGAGATAAAACAGTACTATTAAGAACTTGAAATGTTAGTCAACTTTGTTATATCCAGTGGACTCATTATTCTCTCTCTCTCTCCCCTCTTATAAAAGGATCAAGCTGACCTCTAGTGACCGTTGTATCGACATAAATAGCTCTGATTTAACCCCTAACTCTTAAAATCACTTGTGTAGTGGTTGTTATTGTTGTAAAAGCCCAGCAACGTGAACTAAATGTAACATCAGTCAGACATGAACACTGTCTGAAAACTGTTGTTTTTTTTCCCTTGGTAAAATGCATAATTGAGATAAAACTATAATTATTGCTCTAAACACTGGAACATGTCAGAGTCACTGATATACAGTACTGTGCAAAAGTTTTAGGCAGGCGTGAAAAAATGCTGTAAACAAAGAATGCTTTCAGAAATATAAATAATGATTGTTTATTTTTATCAATTTACAAAATGCAAAGTGAGCGAACAAAAGCAAAATCTAAATCAAATCAATACTTGGTGTTACTACCTTTTGCCTTCAAACCAGCATCAATTCTTATAGGTACACTTGCACAAAGTCAGGGATTTTGTAGGATTATAGTCATTATATTATTTTGTAGGATTATAGGATTATAGATCTGTGGTTAGTTCTCCAAGATGTTTGGAACAACCTACCAGCCGAGTTCCTTCAAAAACTGTGTGCAAGTGTACCTAGAAGAATTGATGCTGTTTTGAAGGCAAAGTGTGGTCACATCAAATACTGATTTGATTTAGATTTCTCTTTTGTTCATTCACTGCATTTTGTTGATTGATGAAAATAAATGATTAACACTTCCATTTTTGAAAGCATTCTTTGTTTGCAGCATTTTTTCACACCTGCCTAAAACTTTTGCACAGTACCATAATCAGAACTGAAATCAGTCATAAAAGAGATCGCTTGCTTATCTGCTCTTCCATCTATTATATGAAGTTGTGACATCATCACTACAGGCTTTACATTATTCTATGGAGAAACAATGCCCATTCTGCAGCCACGTTTATATCAAAGCTTTTATATATGTTTTACTGACAGCACTGCACCATGAACGAGATTATTGTTAGTATAAATCGCCACCTGGTGGTGGTTTTACAGTAACGCAGTTAAACTCGTTTTCATAACGTTTCGTCTCCGACAAAAACAAGTCCAACAAAAACAACAATAAAATAAATCGGTAGCATGTTAAATATATGTATGTATTGATGAACAAGTAAAGTAAAAATAAAAAAAACCAAACAAATACATAGAAAATGTTGTGAATAGTCTCCTAGAGCCCCCCAATGAGGAAAAATGCAACCTTCTATATTATCTCCGTTTTGTTTTCATATAATATTTCCTAAAGCAAGTGACTGTACAAATTAACTGATCTTTAGGATATTAACACATTCTTATTGATTAAATGAAGACTCATTTAAGTGTTTTTAGGGATTTAGAACTTTAATAAATGGAAGGACCGGGCACATTTTATATAAATATATTAACAAGGTCATTGTTATGCATACTGATGTTATGCACACATTATTATGAATCCTCTGGATTGTCATTTCTCCTGTCGCACAGCTTCATAAATGACAGTTTCCATACTGGATTGTTTCTTTTTTGTTGCCTGGTTTTGTCTAATTGTGACAGCAGCATAGTTTAGTTCCTCTGTGCTCTGTTCAAAATTAAACATCAAGAGTTCAACTCTCTCAACATGTAGTAATGTATTAAACCTTTATTATCTGTGAATCTGTGAGGTTTATTGAGAACAGTGAAGTATTTTTCACTGTACTATTTGTAAAAACATTATGTAGCTGACATTTCACTATTACTTACTTTGGCACATGTTTCACTGTCTTCAACTCCTGCAAGACAAAATTATTTTAACTGATATAACTGTACACTTATTTTCTTTGTACATTGCCTTTTATATTGATTTCTTACCTGATTTTCTCTTCTTTAAGAAGTGACAGAGCAAAATGATGAGACATACCAATGGTATATTAGTCACTGCTAATGAAGCCAGTAAGTATTCAAGTACTTTCCGTTTTCCTGCCATTACAAAAATATATATTGATGGCATGCTTCCACTGAAACACATTTCAGATTTTCAGACATTCTCATCTCACATAAATATCAAAAAGATCAATTATGCAAGAATTATAGTTAATGGATTTTGAAACTATCAGATTTCACTAACCATTATTCTTTTCACTATTGTTGTTCAAAGTGGTTCCTTGAATTTCTGTAAAAGGATATGTAATGTATTTATAATAAATAATATTACATCTAAATAATAAGTAAAATTACATCTAAATAAGATCAGTTTCATTCTGATCTAGGCACTATACTGTATATGAAAACAAAAAGATAAGAGGAGAAGTTTTGTCCATTTGTATAAATTACTTTGAATTATTTATCTGTACTCTGACACCCTGAAGTAAATTGTCTCACCCTGACATATTTGATCACTATCTAAATGAAAAACAATCATAACAAATATAACAATGTAAAAAAAATGTAACACTGGTAAAAACTGCTTCAAAAAATCTGCTTTAACTCACCATTAGGCTGTTGTTCCTGGATTAGTTTAGTCACATTTCCAAATACAAACTGCTTGTGATCGTATGCCCCACAAACATATGTTGCAATGTCTCTTTGTTCAACTGATGAAAATGACAAATTGAAGAGAAACTGATTCCATGTGACTTTGATTCTGGATTGATTTCTAAACTGTTCACACATTATCACTTCGTCCTGGTAGGATTTAACAACAGCAATACACACAGGGGGGTCGTTAAGAGGAACTTTCATCCAAAATGCTGAAAAATGACCGTGTAACCCAACACGGCACTGAAGACTGGTCGAGATTCCAGGTTGAATAATCACTGTTGATTGCAGTTGTGAGATAACAGCTCCAGAAGCACCATCACCTTGAAATGACAGGACGAAGTAAAATGATCAGTCTTTTGTATGAAGTAAAGAGTTAAGTTCATATAATAAACAATGTCAAAACTACACAATTAGAGAGTTAACCTCTTATGGTCCAAGCCATTTTCTCAGATTAAAAAGTGTGTAATTCTGTACCAACAATATTCAATAAAATAAAAGGGTAATACTTAGAGATATAGAATAAATATACTCACACAGAATCAAGGCCAGAAAAGTTTCAAATAATAATGCAGTCATGTTCAGGATGTTAAAACGGAGACCTCTTTCTCCTCCGCTTCAAGTTCAACTAAAGTTTAAACTGGGTAAAAATGAGGGCGGTTGGGGGGGTGGGGGTGGGGTGCGATGGGTGAGAGTTCTAAATACAACTTTCCGATTGGTGAGTTTGGTTACATTTAAAAGGAGGTAGAAGTCATCCGTACCTACACTGGTTCAATGCTGCAAAGTTGAATTGAGAGACGCATGACCTTTACTGTTAGTTTTGACACCACATGTTGAGTGCAAAATTGGGTGCAATACACATTTTGGTTAAGGTTGTCTCAACCACACAACAGTACCAAGGGAACCCAAATATACTACTCAAATGAGTTGGTATTATGCTTGATATGTACTTAAAAACTCAAAAAATGCTTTGAAATGCCTCACACTCCTACAGAGAGACCCCTGGTGGCAACAGAGGCAAAAATAGAGAATATTTGTCAATTGAGTAGTTTCCAGTTTGCAGTTTCTAAACATGTGCTATGACTCTTTTTGAGCTTCTAAAAGTTTTTTAAAAGGCATTATCTTGAAAATTTATTTATGAATAAATTATCAGCTTGTACTAGACAATGAAAAAATGAAATAAAATAAAATAAATTACCTTCAGAGTAATGCCAACGAAAGTTGTAAGGAGACTGCAGCCAGCAATTCTTAAGTCTCATAATAAAGTACTTGATGTGTTATTGTTATCAGTGTACGGTAGCTTTTCGAGCCACAGGCTAATTCAGGTTAATTGGCTACAGCCAAGCTACTGTTTTAATATAGTAACTACACTACAAGCTGCTGAGAAAAGGCAGCTAACTACACTGAAGCTGTTTAATCCTATTATACTTAATTTTGGTGCTGCAGGACACTTTTAAAGCAAATATTTTCTACATGACGTAATGTCAGACCGGAAGGTTTAAATGAAGGTAGAGAGTGTTCTGATTTTCAGCTTGCAAATTAAACTCAAATGTGCTTTGTGTATTTGTCTATGAAAGTGCAGTACATTTGTAAACTGTAATGCATAGCGCTGGGTTCAAAAAATCGATTCACTGATCAATATCAATTCTCGTTCAAAAAATACGATATCAATTTTAAAATTCGCGGATCGATCTTTTCCTGCGGCTATGCACTACTTCTCGCGACCGTGCAAGGAGAGCTATAAAAACATGAGACCGGCGAAACCGAAACCAAATAGAGCCATGGCTGAAGCTGCTCCGCTCAAATCACCGTCTGGCCCAAAGGCCGATGTTTGACAACACTTCGGTTTTAAAACAAGTTATTTTATAACCAAGCAAAACTAGTATTGACGCAAAGAAATCTCTAAATAAATCAATATCGAATTGAATCGAATCGAGAATTGAATCGGATCATGACCTTGTGAATCAGAATCGAATCAATTCAGGAAATCAGCAACGATACCCAGCCCTAGTACTAATGCATGTTGTCAGTTTGATGAAAGTGTTTTCTGAATTTTTGTGGTATTTTTGTAATTGCAGTGTGTTTGCATGTGCGTTATGAATAAGATTAATATATTTTATTACTTTGCAGCACATTTTTTAAATTTTGAATTGTTTTAGGCTCCTTTAGCCACTGTGGAAATGCGATTGATTAACAAAATGGAGCATTTAACTATGAACAGTCGGCCCTGTGATCCCCTGTTACACCCCTAGTGGCCGCTCTTTCTTCATGGTTCATTCTCTGCATGGTTCATAGCACCGGTGTTATAGCTACTTTACCTGTTAAGCCCCGAGACTGTTTTACAGATTTTTGCTTTTAAAAATGATACCCAAAATAAAATGTGTATATCTCAGCAACCACAATGCTTCTGGTAACACTTGTGAGATTAGGTAACACTTGTGAGATTACTGTGGCACACATGTTACTGGGTCAGAATAAAGGAAGATGCAACGCAGCACAACATGAAAAAATGTAAACAAAAAGTGGCTGCTTAAAATGCAATATTCAGACATTTTTCAAAGTGCCCCTATTATACCTTTTCAAATATGATTTTTCATGCAGTGTGTCATGTAGCTGTATGTGAACATAAACTATCTGCAAAGTTGTGACGCCGACAGTGCACGATAAATGAAGTTTTTGTCTATCAAAAAAAAGAGTCGACTCACATTCGCCTAAACGAGTCGTCAGCAATTCGAATCTTTTTCTGTTACGGCCACACGTCACGAAGTAACATATTTGCATAATGTCCGCCCACGTTCCACGTCGCGAACAACTTGCCCGCCCACAAACAGTACAACTTCTCTATATGAGGCGTTAAAAACTAAACTATTGCAGAAACGTATTATACTACCTGTCGTACTTCGCGGCAGCATAGGTTTTCACATTCGCTTGGCATTCTGACACAGTTCCCACACGTACACCTAAAAAAATGTTACAAAGACGATGCTATTACATCTTACAATTAACGTTACCACACTCTTGTTAACATATGACACTTACCACTGAGAAACGTCCTGCTCCAGTCGTGCTTGCGAAACAGTTTCTTGTGCCCTTCAACTGTTCATCGTCAGACTCGGCTCAATTGATGAGAATAAAATCAGGGCCATCTTTCTATGTAAGCCAGATTCAGAGCTACTCGTTCAGTTATGACAATGTGGGCGTTTAGTTTTTCCGACCTGCAGCTGTGGCGGTAGATCAATCTGCGAGACTAAGCCATCCCAAATGACCAATCACTCACGGTGGCAAGAGAAACAACAGCGCTGCAACTTCAGAAAACACACAACAGGAAAAACGACAACAAATTAAAACATCTCCATCAGTTTGACACAGGCGCTACCAAATACGAGCAGCGCAGCAAATTCTCACAACACAACCAAACACAGAAACAACGCTGCATACGGACCTGGCAAAATGTTTCAAGGGCCGCCAAAAATTGTGAACCCATCTGGGACCTGATGATTTGCTTGAGGTACGACATAGAGTGTTGTCAAGCGAACTCAAAAGGTGAGTTTTTTTTTGTTTGTTTTGTTTATTTTAACATTCTGATCCTTACCATTAATTGTCTATTAGGACATTATTAGACTAATCTGACGAATCACACATAGTCTAATAATACTCCAAAAGATCAACGAATCGTATGATCAGGTTTTTCAAAATAAACAAACCAAAAGCAAACAAAAAAAAACTCACCTTTAGTTAACACTGAGTGGTGAACCACACAAGAGGTGAGTGCAGATTCACTGTAACATATACATGTAATTATATTTATACTTTATTAGCTAACTTAAGGCAAAAAAATGTGTCTCTTTTTTTTGCAGAGTCCAGAGTTATTGGATTTTTCAGAATGATGGACAATGTTCTGTCCAGAGTGTTCATTTTCTTCACACTTTACTCATTTTATCTTTATCTCTATCTTTATTTTATCTCTTATGACTAATAAATAATTAATAATTAATATTTTCTGAGGTTGTTTTTATTTTTTCTTGGGTATTTAAATTTGAGACACACAACATTGCTTTTAAAATGTTTTTCTTATACAAGGAGGCCCTGAATATCCCTTCAGCAGTCCAACAGGATGAGTATGTATAATAGTTCATCAGGATTCCTACAGAATTAGTCCTATAGAAACTGAACACTAATGTTTTAGGTTTGCTGTAGGATTCCTGAAGGAGTCCTGCATGTTTCATGTAGGATTCCTGAAGGTATCCTGCATGCTTTCCGTATGATTCCTGTAGGAGTTCTGTTTGTTTCCTGTAGGATTCCTCCAGGTATCCTGCATACTTCCTGTAGGAATCCAGAAGGAGTCCTACAGGAAAATGGTCACAAAATCCTGTGGGATCCTGTAGGAATGTGCAGGTATGTGGTGTGTAGGTCCTGCAGGATTTTTCCTGCAGGATTCCTGCAGGATTTTTTTGTAAGGGAGATTCTATCGGTGATGATGTGCCGCATGCATATGTTTGTCTACGTTTACCGAATATTTAAAGCCTTCTCGTTCTGCCCCCGGTACCGGGCTCTACCCTTAGCAAAAAGTAGTGTACTTGAAGTTCATTGTATTAAGTATGCTTGAGTATAAGTATAGCAAGTATACTATGTACCATGTAGTGTACTAGAAAGTATACTAATTTAATACTTCTTCAGACTAAATTGGAACATTTTTAAGTTTATAAAAGTATACTTTAAGTATACTTTATAAGGTCATTTTAAGATTACAAAAGTATACTTTTAGACTTTAATAGACTTTTCTTTATATTTATCAGTATAAGTCAAGTATACTTCACTATACTATTCTTAAGCATATAAAATATAGTATATAAAAAGTAAACTTCAAGTATACTGCCTCTGTTTTAATATATAATAAGTATACTCGTAGTACACTTGAATAAACCACTTTTTGCTAAGGGTAGCCATTAAACTGGCTTTTCCGCTTTGACTTGCTTGAGTGCTGGAGATTTATACTTAAGTAATAGTTATACCTCAGCAGTGACCGTGTATGTGTGTATCTGAAAAGATTTTAATAATGACAGTTACACAAGTAGAGGTAATCAATTCAAGCCAGAAATATATTACGATGTCCATTTGGACGCTAAAAGACGTTGTTTTGACTTGGAGAGTGTTGACTATGAGAGTGTCTTAGGCATAAAATGAGATTCTTTAGGAACACATCACCTAATTTCTTCAGGAATTTCAGCTATCAGGATCATGCTAATCAAGAACTAAAAGGAACACTGTCAAAAACACAATAGAGATAAAGAATATCTATTTAATATTAAAACAAAAGATGCTGTCAATTTACAAACAAACAAATAAACAAATTTAGAAACCTAATTAATTGATGGATGTTTATGACACAAGTTCGTTAATTAATTATCCAAACCGCTTAATCCCAACCAGGGTCACGGGGGGACTGGAGATTATCTCGGCCGAAGGATGTGAATAAAACTAGGCAGTTGCCCACACCCTGCAGGTCACACACAATCACACTCTCGGGGTCAAACCCAGGACCTTCTCACTGTGAGGCAGCAGCGCTAACCACATGTGCTATCGTGCTGCCTCATGACACATGTTAATGTTCCCAATAACGCAGAGAAGCAGAATCAAAAATAAAATGAAATCAGAGAAGCAATGGTTCAAAAAGCAAAGATTCTACAATATCAATGCCTTTGTAATAATTAAGTTGCGCAATATTTATCATCCTTTAATGTGTAAAATGCATATTAATTACTGGACTTGCTACTGGATACAGAAATCAATTGTTCTGGTGTTGCAGATTTATGTTCTGGCTCCATAAATCACTGTAGTATACTGGTTGGTGAGAGCAGCATAGTTCACTTGGTATGGGTCCTGTTTAACCAGAAACATTGAAATCACATCATTTTATTCTTCCAAATGGTGTATTGTAAAAATGAATAGATATTTAGTCAGCAAATAACTACACCCTACCTTGTCACACAAAACACCTGATTCACCTGTTAATTTTAAACATAAAAACAATATTATATATATTACAACATATTTTTAATATGTGAATATGATTATGAATTTTATTTCAAGTTATAAACAGTACAGCATTGTAGTGATATCTTTAGAAGGTTACTAAATATGGTGAGAATCACATGCGCCAACAAACTGCCATCCATTGCTGATTTCACTTGTTTATTCTACCTTTATTCCTCTTTAGGGCGTACATTGTAGGACAAAAACCAAGAGGAACTGCTGATGCCACAATAGTAGCTGCTAGTATTGGTACAAGATATTCAAACTAGTGGTAATTTTCTCTAGACCTAAAGAAGTATATTATAGTATATTTTAAATGTTATTTTGAATTTGGCAAATACATTATGTACAACTATTATTATATGTAATCATTATATTTAAATAACAGGACTAAACTAATTTATTTTTCAAACCTGACAATGATCACACCCACCATTCTTCTCTTCAGTGTCTTTTGCTGGGTTACTTGCTGTAAAACATTTGCATATTTTAAAAGATGTTTAACATTTTATTTTGGCTTTTACTATGGTATACTTCACTATTTGTAATCCAGCACCTTCTAAAGAAGATGAAAGTTCAGTTGATACAAAAATATTAGTTTCAGACTTTTTTCAAAGGTAACCAACAGAATTAAAATGTGTTGTAGCAGATATACAGCATGAATATGTGCTTTTTTTGAAGAACACTAGTCAAATGCAACAAAAAGAACACAGACAAAGAGATTACATTTTCAGGATATGTGTTAAACCCAGAAGATGAAAAGCTATTAAAAATGAAAGGGATGATATAGTATGTGCAATAAGTGAATGACAAAATGAATTAATTGTTAAGCCTAATGATGAAAGGGCCATATAACTTCATTCTAATATATTAGTTTGAAAGGTTAATGCACTGAAAGGAAGTTTGGCTTTGTGATTAAATGATGATATTCAAGTCTCTGGCATCAATAAAGCAGTAGTTAAAATATCTAAAAGCAACATTTTTACATTTCAAATTACATTCAACATTTTGCATAGTCCTAATTCTTCATTTTAAAATCCACTAGCATTTATAGAAGATGAAGAACTTGAGTTGATGCAAAGTATCACTAACAATGTCAGAATAATACAGCATCTAAAACGGAAAAGAATATGTGCTGTTCTGTTTTTTGCAATGCAAATAAAGTGAGAGGTTTAACCTGCCGAATGAAAGAAGAACACACACAGAACGAGGAATTATAATCTAATTCTTATCTGTGACATACTGGAAAAAATAGATTTTTCATAAAGTCTCTATTATTTGATTTCACTGAATACTTTTACAGAAATCAAACTTTACTGTCCTCAATCTTTTAAGCAAACATCCTTGACTCACCATTAGTTTTCTATAAAATATCAGCATGCTCTATGTCAAATAATACCACTCGTTATAAAAAAATAAGCTCCACAAAAGATATCCTGCAACATTCGATTGATCCATCGCATGTAATGTAAGATTGAAAGGTTTTTATTCAAAATACGCTGATTCTGGGATTATTTTTGAATTCTCAACATTTTGCTACTTCCTGTCGGTGGTTTAACTGTAGCTATACAAACTGGAGCCGCTATTAGGAGGAAATTCTAGCCAAAATAGTGAAAAGTGACCCCAACAAAACGCGGCACTCAAGGTTGGTGGAGAGACCCGCTGCATCTTCACCGTAGACTCCAGTTGCACATTCACTTCCACTGACAAATCCACCTTTAAATATTAAAATACAGAAGACGCATCAATCATAATTTAAAAAAGGTCAAATCATATACAACGTCATGTTGGAAAATTGCAAAAAACATGACAGAAATTAAAGAAGTTGTATGAGAGTTAAACATGTTTTCCAATTTGGTTTAAAAGTTTATATCAATTTTGTATTTGATATTAGAACCGATAGATACAATAATCCATCCATTTTCAGTGTGTTTAAAAGATGACCCTCACCTCTGCCGTGACAGTCTTGCTGAAAATATTAAAAGGTGGTGTGAAAAGGATGTGGTTGGGTTTAGATATTTTGATGTGTTACAAGCTGATTGGGCAGAAGAATTGCACTTTTTGTACATGTCACCAATGAGAAATAGTTGGCTCTGAAATCTATTTGAATTGTTTTGGGTAAAAAACAGTTACAACACAAACCAATGTTTTAAGTGAATTTAAAGTGAGTGATTGTCATTGTGACCACAACACAGCACACAGTGCACCACAACAAAATGCCCTCGACATTTGACTCATCTGTGCAGAGTGCAGCCTTTTGGCAGCGCCTGGGGAGCAGTGCTTGGGTACGATGCCATATGGTAAAGAATATAAAGCAAATCAGCTCTTGAACAATGTCTTAAACACAAGTATTCTGGGGGGTATTGAGCACAATTCCCTGATCTACTGATTTTGAGGAATATAAACAAAACTGTCACCAGGGCTCCAAAATGTTTACTTAGACAGAAGGGTTAGTATATGTGAACACACTGTTAGATTTCAAAATACTGCAGCTACAGCAGGTGGCAAAGGCTATACCTCTATGTTTTAGTAGTTAATACTTCTTAAGACCTTCTTGGATCTTGTTTTGTCACACTGTACCCATGTTTTAAACCACAGGTGTTATGGACTAACTAACTAATATTAGCGCTGCAGCTAACTTAACTACATTTTTAGTAGCTTATCAGTTGTCAAGCCACTAATAAAACATTGTAGTTTTAAGATTTCACCAGTTTACCAACAGTGATGAAGCAGCAGACACACCACATCATTACAAAAGACAGACATGTTAGTTTTCTCTCTTGCAAAGATGGGTATTTTCAGCTACCATGTGTTTCTTGATTGGTGATGTATTTGCAGAAGTGGCATCTGATAGGCTACTGCATAGTTATTGTTCCACGGCGTGCTTTTGGCAGCTTTGGAGATAGAAAAATTCTTAGCCATGAAAAAAGGTTTTGATCCTTTTTCTTTAACTTGTAGCTAGCTAATTACTGTAGCTTGGCTGTAGCTTAGCAATGTCCTGTAGTTACCATTTCTTAAAAGTAGCTTCAACCTCACAACATCCGACATGTTAAATTAATTCCAAACCCTTTTCAAATGTGTTCTAATTTATTCACTCACTCTTGTTAGTTTCTACTCCCCAACAAATTTCAAGGTGGCTCAGGATGTCAAGTCGCTTTGAAGACGGGGGGACGACGTACTAGCCTGAGTGTAAGTGTGTGTAGTGGGGTCATTTGGTCCAGTGAATTCAAAATGTATTCCATGATTCATGTTTAAGTCCATAACTTGACCACTATCTTGTATGTGGCAAAAAAACAGAACTTTTGGCCCCTCACTGTGCCAGATTAACTGGAAGTGAAAATGAGCAATTATTTGTCATTGTTACCAGTCCACAGTTCACAGAGGCAGTTGAAAGCATAGCGGTTAGAGCGTTCACCACTTGATCGGAATCTTGGGCTGATCAAGATACCACTGAGGTACTCATGAGCACAGTACTGTCCCCAAGCACTGCTCCCCAGGCGCTCTCCATGTCAGCTGCCCACTGCTCCTTCACTGATGGGTCAAATGCAGAGGTCACACTTAGTCACTCACTCACATAAATGAAATGATCGATTCAGTTTAGCCAGGCCAGGGGAAGTGCAAGTTTGGGGCTTGGTAAGTTGCTCATTGATACATCAGTGATGCTTTGATCCTGCAACTCTCCGATCATGGCGCTTAATTATAAGCAGTCGGCCCTCTGATCCTCTTCTAGACCACTTGGGGCTGCTCTGTCTTTTCTGTCTTCCATTTAGCACATGCAATATCTAAGGGAAACAAGTGTGTGCAGTTCTTCTTGTTTAGCAATACAAGCTAAAATAATAAAGTCAAAACCTGAAAAATGCAACAAAAGAACACACAGCAAAATGAATTTAGTCTCATTCCAGTGGTGCATTTCAGCAGGACATTTTACTACCGGAAAAAGATTAAATCGCTTTCACAAGTTTAAATCTTTGCCTTCTTAATGATTTGTGTAAATGCAAACTTTCTTGACAAAAGTTACATTTTCCTGTCCTCAACGCTTTTGCAGACATCCTGTTTTGTTAATTCACCAGTAGTCTTTGAATATCAGGATGCCTACATTTCCAAACAACTACGTATTATGTTTGTGCCCTTGGGGAGATATGCTGCAATATCACTTTGATCTACTACATATAATGTGAACTCGAAAGGATCTATGGTCCACAATACTTTCATTCATTCATTTTCCAAACCGCTAGATCTTTAATTGTCGGGGGACTGGAGCCTATGCTGCCACCAGGTGTAAGGCGGGATTTGTGCCTCAGCAGCGCTAACACACATCACACACACACACACCTTAAGGGCCACTGCATGCCTTTGGACTGCGGGAGGAAACGGGAGGAAACCCACGCAAACACGGTAGGCGAGGGCAGTAAACCTGGCCAACAGAAAGCGTTTCTCTATGGCCGCCCCGGGTTCAGCGAACTCAGGATCTTTATCGCTAGAGGTGAAAGTAGCGCTAACCACTGCGCTACCGTGCTGCCCCCACAATATTTTGATTACTGAAATTATTTAAAAATAATTTATGCATTTCCAAATTGTCCACTAATGGTTTAGTTGTGGGCGGCACGATGGCTCCGTGGCGCTGCCGCTGGTCACAGCGTGGAAGTTCGTATGGATTTTCTCTGGGTGCGCCTGTCTTCTGCCACAGTACTAAAGCTTGCAATTTAGCTTAATTGGTGACTCTAAATTGGCTCTGTAAGGTGTGGAGAGAGGTGATTGTGTGCTCCCAGGGTTACACATGCCCAAAGTTGGTCCTTGCCTTGCGCCCACAGTTACCAGGATAGGCTCCGGTCCCCCTGCGACCCCAGTTGGTGATTCGAATAATGAGTGAATGAACGAATGGTTTAGTGGTAGCTGTAGAAACTGGAGCTTTGCTAAAAGAAAGTTTCATCTAAAAACAGTGAAATGTGATCACTTTGCAAAAGGTAGCACTTAATGCTAACAGTCGCCTTGTAATGCCCTGCTAGACCACCTGACCGCCTCCGCCCTGTCTTTGCTGTTGTCTGCATGGTTCATTTTGGTTTAACGTGCAACACCGGTATTATTCCTGTTTAAACTGGCTTTCCGCTTTGAATTGCTTGGAGTGTTGAGATTTAAACTCAATAGTAATGCCTCAACAGTGTCCATGTACGTGTTTATCTGAAGAGGTGTTAATAATGACATTTACTGAACTAGATGTAAATAAGCAATTTAAATAGTATAAAATACAAAACTACGGGAATCAATTGGACTCATGTTGTTGATTTATCAAAAAACCAGCTGAGTATCAATACATTGTCCATTTGAACACAAAAAGATTGTCAACTTTTACATGGAAACACTGTCAAAAGACAATAAGAGTTTACTAAGATCTGTTTAAACCAAAGATATATTAAAACCAAAGATGCTTTTGTACAAAAAATTAAAAATGACAATGTACAAACAAACAATTACACAAATTTACAAACAAAAAATTAAATGCAGTAAAACTTGACAAATCTTTATGGTACAAGTTACTGCTCCCAATAGCACATGAGGTTAACTGTGTCCAGGTAAAATCAGAGAAGCATTGGTTCCAGAAAACAAAGATTCTACAATATCAATGCTCTTTGTAATAATTATTGCTGTACAATATTTATCGACTTTACGTAAAATGCTATTAATTACTGGACTTACATTGATACAGAAATCAATTGTTCTGGTGTTGCAGATTTATGTTCTGGCTCCATAAATCACTGTAGTATACTGGTTGGTGAGAGCAGCATAGTTTACTTGGTATGGGTTCTGTTTAACCAGAAACATTGAAATCACATCATTTTATTCTTCCAAATGGTGTATTGTAAAAATGAATAAGATATTTAGTCAGCAAATAACTGGCACCTCACCTTGTCACACAAAACACCTGATTCACCTGTTAATTTTAAACATAAAAACAATATTATATATATTACAACATATTTTTATGAATATGATTAAGAATTTTTATTTCAAGTTATAAAACAGTACAGTGATATTCCTTGTAGTTAATAAATATGGTGAGCATCACATGCTACCAACAAACTGCCATTATCCATTGTTGCATTTCCTCACTTGTTTATTCTTACTCTTTATTCCTCTTTAGGGCTACATTGTAGATTAAACCAGAGAACTGCTGATGCCACAATAGTAGCTGCTAGGACTGGTACAAGATATTCAACCAGTGGTAATTTTCCTAGACCGAAAGAAGTATGTTTATAGTATATTTTAAATGTTATTTTGAATTTTACAAATACATTATGTACAAGTATTATTAGTATGTAATCATTATATTTAAATAACAGGACTAAACCAATTTATTTTTCAAACCTGACAATGATCAATACAATTCCACCATTCTTCTCGGTGTCTTTTTATTGGCCATTTGCTGTAAAACATTTTACATTTGAAAAAGATGTTTAATATTTTATTTTTGGTTTACTATGGTATACTTACTATTTTAAAATCCAGCACCTTCAAAGAAGATGAAATAGTTGATATGTGTAAATATTAAGCCTAGACTTTTTTCAAAGGTAACCAACAGAATTAAAATGTGTTGTAGCAGATATAGCATCTTAAAAGGAAATGAATATGTGCTGTTCAACATTTTAATTTCCCTTCTTACAATGCATACTTTACTATTTTCAAATCCAGTGCTTGCTAAGAAGATGAAAAGAATGATTATTTGTCATTGTGAACACACCACATACAGTGCACCACAATGAAAATGTGACTCTGCATTTAACCCATCCTGGAAGGAGCAGTGGGCAGCTAACAAGCGCCCGGGGAGCAGGTGCAATGCTTGGGGACGGCACCTGCTCGTGAGTACCTCAGTGCTATCTTTACCGGTCCTGGATTCTAACCTGCGACCTTCTGATCACGGGGCGAACACCTTACCATTATGCCACCAAATGCTTCAGATGCCAAAATGGACCAAAAGCTTCTAGTTGATAAGCAAAAATATTAGTTTCAGATTTTCAAAGGTAACCAACAGAATTAAAAATGTGTTGTAGCAGATATAGCATGAATATGTGTTTTTTTGAAGAACACTAGTCAAATGCAACAAAAAGAACATGACAAAGAGATTACATTTTCAGTGATATGTGTTAAAAACCTAGAAGATGAAAAAAAAGTTATTAAAATGAAAAGTGATTGTATAATTAATGTGCAATAAGTGAATGACAAATGAATTAATTGTTGCTTCAATGATGAAAGGGCCATATAACTTCATTCTAATATATTAGTTTTAAAGTTAGTTAATGCACTAAAAGGAAGTTTGACTCAGGATTAAATTAGTTGACATTCAAGCTTGGCATCAATAAAGCAGTAGTTAAAATATCTAAAAAGCAACATTTTTATTTCAAATTACATTCAACATTTTGCATAGTCCTAATTCTTCATTTTAAAATCCACTAGCATTTATAGAAGATGAAGAACTTGAGTTGATGCAAAAAGTATCACTCAACCAACAATGTCGTAACACACAGTATCTAAACGGGAAAAGAATATGTGCTGTTCTGCTCTTTTTGCAATGCAAATAAAGTGAGATGTTTAAACCTGCCGAATGCAGCAAAAGAACACACAGAACGAGGAATTACAATTTTAATTCTTATCTGTGATACACTGGAAAAAATAGATTTCTTTCATAAGTCTCATTATTTGATTTGACTGAAAACATTTTAGACAGAAATCAAACTTTACTGTCCTCAATCTTTAAGCAAACATCCTCTTTATTGACTCACCATTAGTTTTCTCATCAACTATCAGCATGCTCATGTTTCCGAAATACCACTCGTTATAAAAATAAGCTCCACAAAGATATCCTGCAACATCTGATTGATCCACTGCATGTAATGTAAGATTGAAAGTGTTTTTATTCCAAAATACGTTGATTCTGGGATTATTTTTGAATTTCTCACACATTTCTACATTCCCTGTCGGTGGTTTGAACTGTAGCTATACAAACTGAGCGATAGAGGAAATTTGCCAAAATAGTGAAAAGTGACCCTCTAACAAAACGTGGCACTCAAGGCTGGTGGAGAGACCCGGCTGCACTTTCACTGTAGACTCCAGCTGTAATATCTTACTTCCACTGACAAATCCACCTTTAAATATTAAAATACAGAAGACGCATCAATCATAATTTAAAAAAGGTCAAATCATATACAACGTCATGTTGAAAATTGCAAAACATGACAGAAATTAAAGAAGTTAAAGAGTATATAGAGTTAAACATGTTTTCCAATTTGGTTTAAAAGTTTATACTCACCTTGTATTGATATTAGAACTGATAGATAATAACTCATCCATTTTCAGTGTGTTTAAAAAGATGACTTCACCTTCTGTCAGGGACAGTCTTGTTGAAAATATTAAAAGGTGGTGTGAGAGGATGTGGGTGGGTTTCGATATTTTGATGTGTTACAAGCTGATTGGGCAGAAGAATTGCACTTTTTGTACATGTCACCAATGAGAAATAGTTGTTTCTTACATTTATTTGAATTGGATTGGGTAAAAAATACAGTATAAAGTACAAACCAATCGTATGATTTGTAATGAGGAATTTTGTTTTAAATCTGTTGGTTGTTAAGGTACTACTATGATGAACTTAAGGCTTCGATCATCTCAGTGTTTTGAGTAACTGATGCTTTTCAAGTCTTAAAGAACTTAAAGTAAACCAGGTCTTTAACAGTAGTATTTGCATATTAGTGACCCATCTACGAAGGAGCAGTGGGCAGCTAACAAGGGCGGCACCCGGGGAGCAGTGCTTGGGGACGGTACCTCAGTGGTAAATTTACCAGTCTGTGATTTGAATCGACAACCTTCTGATCACTGGGTGAGCGTCCAAGCGTTACGCCTCCAACTGCCACTCTACTATCCCTCTACTATCAATGAATAATTGTTTTCAAGTGAAGTATAAATCAAGCACCCTTTTGAGTTACATAAGTGCTGTAACTATGGCGACTGGGGCCCACACCCTCAGGACTCTGAGCTGTGGGTTTGAGTTCAGATCACAGCTTGTCTTTGTGGTGGTTGCTGGTGTGGTTTCTGCCTTGTTACCTTTCTTTGCTTGGTTGACTGGAAAGTCTAACCTGCTTGTAGGTGTGTGTGTGATTGCATGTGTGTGCCTTGCAGTGAGTCTGCGTCCACCCAGTGTTGATCCCTGCCTCGCACCTTTAAAGTGAGTGATTATTTGTCATTGTGAACACAGCACAGCGCGGCACAAAGTACACCACAACGAGATGTGACCACTGCATTTGACCCAGTGGCCAGCTGATATGGCTCTAGTATGACCCTCATTAAGAATTAGCAGTTTGGAAAATTAATGCATGAATAACGTAGCCTGTGGTCATTTTAGAGTGGTCATTTTAGAGTCTGTTAGAACCAAAAATTGACAGGGGCTCCGACTAACCGACGTTCTTTGCCAATATGTTATAAATAGAGTATTTAAGTGAGTGATTATTTGTCATTGTGAGCACAGCTTAGTGCACCATATTGAAATGACCTCTGCATTTGGCCCATCCGTGAAGAAGCAATGGGCAGCTGGCATGCCACATCCAGAGAGCAGTGCTCCACGATGGTACCTTGCTCAAGAGTACCTCGATGGTACCTTTAACGATCTGGGACTTGAACTGACAAGCTTCCAATTATGGGGCCAAGTCCTTAACTATTGTGCTACCAACTGCCCTCAAAGGCCCTAACTGACCACGGTTGACATGCCCCCAAACTGAGAGTTGTGATCATCCCCAATCCACTTTACATTGCGTTACACTCTCCTGGTACGCCACTAGTGGCCACTGCATCATGTCGTCTCTGACTTTGTCTGCATTTCATTTTTCAAATGTGGCTCCTCTGTGTTTGTCCTTATTTAAGGTGACATCCCCCTTTTGTCTTGGTCTTGCAGCAATTTTTTTATGTTTGCTCTTGTAATTGTTTACTGTTCTGTTCTCTTTTCTGCCGCCTGAGTTCTTGTGCCATTTGAAGCCATTGTGTTACCACTAACCAAAATAAAACAAGAACTCCAATTAAAGGAAGGATGTTAATGATATTTACTAGGTAAATTAAAAACTTCACTCTAGAACAAAAGAGCTTTTAGTTAGGTTTATATTAAATATTTCTTCTTCCTCCTGTTTTTCAACAATTCAAAGTAAAATATCCTTAATAACAACAAGGTTCTCATTCTTTGTTTTAACACAGCATGTATCGCAGTTGTTCTGAAAAATAGCTTTCAGTAATCATAAAAGAAGAAGAAAGATTTAAATAAGAATATTTGGGAACACACAACTCAATTTGTGGTCAGGGGCAGTTGGTGGCGTAACGCTTGGGCGTTCCCCCCGTGATCAGAAGGTCGCCGGTTTGAATCCCAGACCTGTTATCACTGAGGTACTCGTGAGCAAGGTACCATCCCCAAGCACTGCTGCCCGGGCACTGGCCCATGTTAGCTGCCCACTGCTCCTTCACAGATGGGTCAAATGCAGAGGTCACATTTGGTTGTGGTGCACTGTGTGCTGTGCTGTGGTGTGTTCACAATGACAAATAATCACCCACCTTTCAATTTTAAGTCATGCAATAGTACGACTAATACCTGGTTTACTATATCTTATTCAGAATAAAGCTTGGAATGCAGATTTTAGTTACTAGTAATTTAAATAATTAATACCTGTGTACAACCAACAAGCTACCAAGCTGTAGTGTCCAAGCTGCGTCCGGTGGTCCATGTCACTGGATTACTGAGCCTGGGTTTGCCTTTTGTCTTCTTCATTACTTTCAGTTTCTCCTCGTTATCACCTGCACCATTTTTTATTGTTTTCACTCCTCAATCATCCCTCACTTTCATTGGTGTTGATCAGTGTTGTTTTTTATTAGTTTTAATCCCCTTTTTATTATCCCTTGTTTAGTTACAGAATGAGACTGTTTAGTTTACTAAGTGAGGCTGGTTTTTGGTTTGTGAAAAATAGAACTTTAAAGTTACTCCAGCATCTGTGTCTGAGCCATGACGTACATAACGTGCATATTGTGTGAAGCACAGCATGGACAAACTCATTTTCATGAACAAGTTACTATAATGTTCACAATGTCAATCACCATGCAATGTATAAAACACATTATTTGCTGAAATCAATTCTCCTGGTGTCGCACTGCTCCATATATCACTGATGGTTTCTGGTTCGTCTTTTTATGAACGTTTATTTTCTGTTTCTTTCCGAATGTGAGAGCAGCATAGTTTACTTCATCTGGGTTCTGTTTAAAAAGAAAACATTTAAAAAGAATCATGTCACTCCTGAAGCATTATAAAATTATTTATTCAATTAGCAATTAGCTTTAACCTACGTTCTCGGTTGAATCACTTGATACACCTGTTATATGAACACAATCTAGAAAAAAAAAGAATGTTCAACATTTTTATTAGCATTATTACCCTAATTCAATTGTTAATCTATGTAACATAATGTGTGCTTCAGAATTCTTGATTTGTTTTCTAATAGTTGGATACTTTAATTGTTTTCTGTAATAGTTTGTTAGTATCTTTATCTTTAAAATTAACAAGCTATTTGTCAAATGAGGTGAAATTTGTTACGGAATTTCACTGTTATTCTGACCTGTTTTGTTCTTCTTTAAGCGTTGAGATTGTAGAAGTGCAATGAAGATAAATATTGATATCACATTGGTGACTGCTAGTACTGGTACAAGATATTCAAACAACAGTAATTTTCCTAGAATGTTAAGAAAAAAAGTTTGTATCAAACATAACAAAACTAAAATAATTGGCATCTTTCTTTCATAAAAAATGCCATTAAAGCAGGAATGCTTCTACATAAAGTGCTTTTCAATAGCAATGATCAGATCACCATCTTACCATCTTTCTCATCAGTGTCTTTTGTTGGTTCAGTCACTGTAAATGTGTGAAAGAGAATTTTTTACCAAAACATCTAAAACAGGTTCTACTACAATAACCCAGTCTTGCTGATTTTAAACTGTTCTGAATTGTTTCTAGACCAGAAAATATATATATGTAAAATGTAAAGTAACAAAACATGACAGAAGACATGACATATTCAGAAGAACTTGCAGGGACTAAGTACACACTTCAACTCTGACTTCCAATACCAAACTGATATTTCAATAAGACAGAAAGAGGTGAACAGAGGATCCTATTCAACTGAAAGCCTGGAATGCAGCGTTTAGTCACTAGTAATTTATATATGGCATTAATTACAAATAATTAATAACTGTGTAGAACCAACTAAATGCTTATTTTTGATTCATAGTATCTTTGTACAATGAGATAAAAGTAAGTATTTTGTGTTCAATAAGGATAAATATTTATCATATTTTCATCAACTTGTGATGCAGTGAACGTTTTGTTGCTTTAAATATTTGATCATACAGTTTCATTCCAGTGTATTTTTTTTGCAACTTATACCACTAATAGATTTGAGATGTGTTTTACTACATGCTTTTACTAGAGATACATGCCAAAAGGGTTTAAATTCAATATAAACATTAATATAGACAATATAATTATAAACATTACTTACCAACTTCCTCTGAATCTGTATAATTTAAACATTCTAGATAAAATTCCTTTAATTATTTTTGATCCTAAACGCTGAAAACTCAAACTCACCATTAGTCTGCTCGTCCAATATCAGCATGCTCACATTTCCAAACAACCATTTTTTATAACCATTGGCTCCACAAAGATATGCTGCAGTATCTGTTTGGTCCACTGCTAAAATAGTCAAACTAAAAGTGTTCATGTTCTTCAATAGTTTGATTCTGGAATTGTTTTTGAATTCCTCACACATTTCCACCTTGTTCTCAAATGGTTGAGCTGTAGCTATACAAACTGGAGCCTTGTTATGAGGAATTTTCATCCAAAACAGCATAAAGTGACCATGTAACAAACCATCACATTCAAAACTGATGGAGTGACCAGGCTGTACGTTCACTGTAGACTTTATCTGTAATGTCCCACTGACACATCCACCTTTGAATTTAAAAATGCCATTAGTCAAAACGAAAAAAAAGTCAAATCATATATAATGTGTTAAAAAATATCATATACTCAAGTTTACATTGCATACTAATCTTGAAGTTTAAATTTATTTCAATTCTTTTGGTTTCAAATGTTTGTACTCACGTTGTATTAATATTAGAACTGTCAGACACAATAATCCATCCATTTTTAAAGTCTTAAAAAAGGAGACCAGGTTGTTCTGTGGGGGACAGCCTTGCTGACAGTACAGAACAGTGGAGGAAAGGATGTGGGTGGGTTTGGAGACTTTGACGTGTAACGAGCTGATTGGGCAGAAGAGTTGCACCTTTTATACATGAAATATATGTGGCAGTTTGAAAACTAGAATATTACACAACATTATGCAAAAAAATTTCACTGCGATTGGGGGTTGGAAGGAAGCACAGCTGTTTTCGTCCCATTGGCCAAGCAGTGTTTGTGGCTAGTCCTATTTGGTTATGATCAGTGGCCTTGTTTCAAAGTTAGTTTATGCTGCTCACCTTTATCCTGCAGCAGACAGTCTCTGCTGTCTCTGAAGCCTACCATTTGAGTTAACTTCTGATCTGGTGTGTGCTTAGTTTCTGTAGTTTGGTTGGTCCCAGCCAGGGTGACCGACATGTGCTGAGTCTCTGAATGCCATCTGGCTCAGCCAGTGGTCTGGGAGAGATGAGTATCAGTCCTTTTGTGATGGTATAAATTGTTTTTTGGACTTTCTCTTGTGGCATAGCGTAGACAAATAATAATAAAATAAAGATATAACGATTATTCAATTAATTAATTAAGCTAATACTGTGGGGCAGTTGGTGGTGTAAGGGTGGGGTTTTCCCCCCGTGATCAGAAGGTCGCAGGTTTGAATTCAGGACTGGTAAAATGCCGGTAAACTCATGAGCAAGATACTGTCCCCAAGTACTGCTTGCCCAGGCACTGGCCTCATTAGCTGCCCACTGTTCCTTCACAGATAGGTCAAATGCAGAGGTCACATTTCGTTGTGGTGCCTTGTGTGCTGTGCTGTGGTGTGTCCACAATGACAAATAATCACTCACTTCCTCACTTACCTGCTCTAGCTGTAGCCACAGTTTAGCTGCTGACCTAAATGTGTGTGTGCAGCGTGTATTAATTACATTTACATTTATGGAACGTAGCAGACGTTCTTATCCAGAGTGACTTCCATTTTCCTCATTTCATGGACAGTCTCCCTGAGAGCAACTTGGGGTTGTGAGTCTGGCTAAGGGAGACAATGATGGTAGGCAGGATTCGAAGCCACAACCTCTTGGTCCAGAGGCAAGTGTCATAACCGCTACACAAGCACCCTCAATCAGAAAGCACAAACTGTTGCTGTGTATTCACTTTTATTGTATGGGTTGTTCCACTGTGTCTTAAATGATAGTGGGTAGCTACCTCTGACTCCTTCTCCCCCTCTCAGTTTGCCCTAATAAAGTTGTAAATGATTTATACAATTTTGACTCTTCTTTGGTGTCTGTCAACTGGTTAGTCTAAAAGAACCCTGTTACATTAAGACAGTTAAGACAGTTAAATTGTATAATGTTATACAACTGTAAAATCGATGTATAACCCAATTGGTAACTATTAGAATGTTTGTAAAAACTGTTGATGAATGAGGCTCATGCTTTATATTCCATTATCTTTCTTGTCTTTCAAACGTATGGTATGTCTTAATTGTCATTTCTTTATTTGTACATATTTGAGGACTGTTTCACTGGGTACAGCAATCTGAACATCCTGCTTAATTACACATATAAACAAGGCTTTTAGCACTGTTCATGATTGGCATTTTATACATGTTATACAAGCTAACTTTAGCTGTGTGCTCAACTAACTGTGTCCTTGTGTATTTTGATGATTTCTTGCCTTGCTTGTAATATTGCACCCATTTCATCATTGCCATTAGTATAAAGGCCTAATTGCATCAATGTCAATATACAGCATGTGATATACACCAGTTTAACAAAAATATAACAAGTCCTTTTTCACCACTTTGCAAGACTCGCCTCACAGCGAGAAGGTCCTGGCTTCGAACCCCGGAGACGGCCGTAGTGCCTTTCTGTGTGGAGTCTGCATATGCTCCCCCTGTTCGTGTGGGTTTCCTCCGGGCGCTCTGGTTTCCTCCCACAGCCCAAAGACATGCAATATAGGTCAATTGGTGACTCTAAATTGGCCCCGTAAGGTGTGAATGTGAGTGTGTGTGCCCTGTGATGCCTGCCCAGGGCTGTTCCCCACCTTGCGCCCGTAAGTTCCCGGGATAGACTCCGGTCTCCCTGTGACCCCACTTTGGAATTGAGCGGTTTAGATAATGAATGAATGAATGTGATAACTAAAATTTTTTCTTGATTAAAAACTGTTTATAGTGAAGTAGTCAAGTTATGGTTAATATGAGAAAGGTACATAAATGTTATTGCAAGGTCATAATTATGAGTTGGAATCCAACTTGCTGAGTAACCTAGGTGTCAAATCTTAAAACCACAGGCCAGAAACTACAGGAATATCAGCATATAAGTATAAAAATGATGGCTAGATTTGACTTAGCAAAGGGCAGTCATAATCACAACCCAATATCACATTACAGTATCACACCTTGAGAACATGAGAAATGAATGTATAACATTTCCTTCACCCTTACTATACCTAGCGGACATTCTTCTTCTTCTTTTAAACTTACCTGTGCTAAATGAGCTTGGACTACATCTAACCTGGACGTCACTCCACTTTGGAAAACTCAGATTTTACAGACATGGTGAAAATGGGAAGTCTGTACACATCTGTCTCTCACTGAGTAATAAAAAACGGGCAGGGCACCACACACAAATCTGTCAAACCTATCACAGTTTGGTCTGACTTTCTGGAATTTGTTGAGAATTTGTTGTCACTGGTTAAAATTCCCTGCAAACTGTTACTAATATGTTAATATGTTTATTTAAAATCTGACTGGCTGCACCAAAATCTCCTGCTGAATTTTATATCTTGATCTCTGTTATTGCTTGCCCACAATGATCATTGCATAATTGTTTATTTTCTTGAGCCAAATTCTATCTTTAGTAAGATGCCATTCATGTGTTGATGTAGAGTGCCAGACTCATTTAGCATAGATCAACTGTGATTAATTGACCACATAAAGAAATAAAAAACAAGCAGCAGATTAATTAATGATCCAATTAATCCTTATTTGTGTCTCTTAACTAAATCTTTGAGTGAAATTCAAATATCCTTTTGTGCAAAACAAACAAACAAATAAATAAAAGATGACACCACAATTTTTCAATTCCACACACAATCTACCTAATTATTATTTCTAACAATGTGATATTATTCCTGATAGAAATAAAAAAATTAAATCATAATTGCTGAACCTCCTGCAATTTGTAAAATATTCATCAATTACTAGATAATAAAGTTACAGCTCCTGATGTCGCACAGCTTCATATATCACTGCTGGATTCTGATCCATTTTTTTCCGTACGTGTCTTTGCTGTTTGTGATCAAATCTGACAGCAGCGTAGTTTACATCATTCGAGTTCTGTTTTAAAAAGAAAACTGTGTAAAAAACTAGTTTCACTGATCAAGTGATATAATGGTAAATGATTTATATTTTCTATCAGCAATTAGTTGTAACTTACATTGCCACCTGCCTCACTGGATACAGCTGTCAAATGGAGAACATTTTAGAGTTGTGAATTTGATTGTTTATTAACAGTTATGTATTTAATTCTCAAAATAGTCATTCGAATTGATTTTTATAAAGTAATTTACATCCTTAGAAAGTACATAAACATGCTTTATTATTATAATACATATTATTAAGTCATGCAGTAATACACATATAATTGAATTCTTACCTGCTTTATTCTTCTTGAAGTGGAAATATAGTAACACAATAGAAATGAAGACTGTGGCCACATTAGTAGCTGCTAAAGTTGGCACCAGATATTCATACTGAAGTAACTTTCCTAGAATGATATTAATGATGTTAAACTGGAACTGATTTTATTATTAAAACATGACTATTTTAAGCACATAAGCTCATTCTGCAGTTAAATACGCTGCATCTGGCCTTGATAGTTATTCATGTTCCTTAAATAATGAGAGATAAAGTTTTTAGTAAATATGACAAACATTAGATCACACCCACCATCATTCTTTTCTTCGTCATTGTTTCCTTCGTCATTCTTTATTTTGGTTGCTACTAAAGAGATATGAATTAGATTAACCACAAGTTAATTTTAATATAAGACTGATTAAAAATTATTTAAATTAAATACAAAAATTTTAATTAAGCCCTTCTCTGTCTCCTTCTGACTTAATAAAAGCTACATCAGCTATCAGTGTGTCATGTTTTCCAGCAAGATACTAATTAAAAGCACATGAGAATTTTGTACTGTGCTCAAAAGTCAATTTCTTTCCTCACATTATTATGTAAAGGTAAAATGTCATGAAATGTCAAAACATTCAAAAATGTTCCCAAAATATCCAATACCTGAGACACCTCTTGTATATATTTACTTTCTACAAAGTTTTACATTCTACAAATTCCTGTTCTTTCAGCTTCCCTCCCTCAGTACCATCTGTTGACTTAAACTCACCAGTAGCCTGCTCCTCCAGGACCAGCAAATTCATATTTCCAAACAGGAATTCATAGTTAGCATATGATCCACAAACGTATCTTCCGACATCTTTTTGTTCCACTTGTAAAAATGTCAATTTGAATGTGGTCAAATCCCATGTTACTTTGATTCTGGAACTGTTTTCAAACTCGTCATGCATTCGGACATTGGTCAGCAAGGATTTTGCTGTAGCTATGCAGATTGGTGCTTTGTTGGGAGGAATTTTTAGCCAAAAAAGTGAAAAGTATTTTTGTGGCATTACTATATGGCACTCAAGACCTGTAGAGGTTCCCGGCTGTACCTTCACCGTCGACTCTAACTGTGATATTGTATTTCCGATGCTAAATTGACCTTAAATTGGGAGGAAATAAAAACAGAATCGGTTATTATAAGGACATAATTATTCCTAACTTTCATCTTTTGAAACATCATAAGATTTTTATTGATTAAAGAAGGCTTTGGCTAATTATGCTATTTGAATTTAGAGCACTTCTAATATAATGTAAATATCCATACTCACCCCAAATTAAGGCTAGACTGGTTAAAGAAAATAATACAGTCATATTTGATATGGTTAAAGGAATCCACCCTCTTCTGTAGTGCACTGTAGTCTTGTAAACAAGCAATAAATAAATGCAGCAACGGAGGATGTGGGTGGAGCTGGACATTTTTAAAGCTGATTGGCCAGACAAATAGGCTTGTGTGAGCTTTGTTAAGAAATTAACATAATAAAGCCTAAGAACCACATGTGAAAGTGAAAGTGAGTGAATAAAAGTGAGTGATTATTTGTCATTGTGAACACAGCACAGCACACAGTGCACCACAACCAAATTGACCTCTGCATTTGGCCCATCCATGAAGGAGCAGTGGGCTGCTGACATGGAGCAGTGTTTTGGGACGGTACCTCGCTCATGAGTATCTCAGTGGTACCTTCACTAGTCCGGGATTCAAACCTTCTGATCACGGGGCGAACGCCTTAACCATTATGGTACCAACTGACCCAACTGCACCAACTGGTCTAGACAGTCTCTCTGTAGATGAGGTCTCTGAAATTAAATCTGTGTTTTGTTTTGCAGGGCAGCGAAGCACAGCAAATCTTGACATCTTTTCATTTTTAAGTCTATATGCTGTTCCAGTCCTGATACCTACACAGACACCAGGTTTTGAGTAACTTCTGATATTGAGTACTGACCCAAAACCAGTGTTTCGTCTGAATGAAATCCCAGAATCAGAATCAGATTTATTTGTAGTTCAGAAACACATACAAGGAATTTCCGGTCATTAGTGTCTCTCTAGCTTGGGTTTGCTTATTTCCTGTCTAGTGTTTGAAACCTTCTATAAAGTAAAAATTTCTATAAAGCCCATTTGTATAGTTAATATGATGAAAATGTAATGAAGAATAAAAGGAACTAAAGAATATTACGAGGATGCAGTAAATAAAGATTACTTACTCCAGAACAATGCAGAAACCAAGGCACTGCTGTTGTTATAGATGTTATAGCCTTGATATGAGGAAGAATGAGATACAGGTTTTATTTGTCATATTTGACTTGTGTTTTTTCATATTTGTTTAAATCGTGTAATTAGAATCTCTTGTACTGAAGAAATGTCCATCAGAGAAGGAGGAAACTGATGTGATCCCTCAGGTTGGCCTAAATGATGATCTGATCTCAAAAGTGAATGGAATTAGATGTTACTGTCCTTATATTTTAATCTAAAAATAGATTAGCTATAGTATACATTTAGTGAAATAGCTCTGAAATATTTGAACTATTTTACTGAATGTATACTATAGCTAATCTATTTTTAATTTAGAAATATTTACATTATTTTACTATATGTATACTATGGCTAATTTTTTTTTCTCTTCTACAAAAGTGTTGTCTTTTACTACAAGCTATGATTTTGTTTGTATTATTTCTCTATAAATATATGTTATTTAATTGTTATTGTTGATGTTCTCAATATTATAATTATTATGATTATAAATTGACATAATTTATAATGGCCTAACAATATTTTGCAAAAGTCTTGAGTCATCCCTCATTTGCTGTAATACTGCTTCCAAAGAGCAGATTATTTACATTTTTCCAGCAAAAATAGAAAAAAAATTAGGGTTGGGTCAAGACATTTGCACAATGCTGTTATATCCGTTATAACAGTCATATTTTGGCAAAACGTAAGAAAGTGTACCATTTTTCGCAAGCTTCCCACTATGGAAGTCAGATGTAGTTACTGTGACTATGGAAAACATGCTTCAGATGTTACATTATTGATGCACTTTACCATGATAATTAAAAGCTAACAACGAATTGTCTTATTTGGCCAGTTGGTGGCGTAACAGTAGTGTGTTTCCCCCCATGACCAGAAGGTCACAGGTTCAAATCCAGGGCCGGTAAAGTTACCACTGAGGCACTGTCCTCAAGCACTGCTCCCCCGGCACTTGTTAGCTGCCCACTGCTTCTTCACGGATGGCTTAATGCAGAGGTCACATTTGGTTGTGCTGTGCTGTGTGCTGTGGTGTGTTGACATGACATTTAACACATGTAACATTTTACTACAGTGTAATACAAACATGCACAATATGATATATATATATATAAATACCCACATTTCTTACGTCATGTTTTCTGAACTTTCAGATAGTTTCATAGTAATTAATAATAATAATAATAATAATAATAATAATAATAATAATAATAATAATAATAATAATTATTATTATTATTATTATTATTATTATTATTATTATTATTATTATTATTATTATTAATTACTATGAAACTATCTGAAAGTTCAGAAAACATGACGTAAGAAATGTGGGTATTTATATATATATATATCATATTGTGCATGTTTGTATTACACTGTAGTAAAATGTTACATGTGTTAAATGTCATGTCAACACACCACAGCACACAGCACAGCACAACCAAATGTGACCTCTGCATTAAGCCATCCGTGAAGAAGCAGTGGGCAGCTAACAAGTGCCGGGGGAGCAGTGCTTGAGGACAGTGCCTCAGTGGTAACTTTACCGGCCCTGGATTTGAACCTGTGACCTTCTGGTCATGGGGGG
>JAVGVS010000502.1:0-114772 GCA_032718565.1 Distichodus sexfasciatus | reverse complement strand
GTCATTTCAGAGGGCCCAGGACAAATTGAAGGCTTGTGAGCACACATTTACAATCTAAACACTGCTTATTTTCTTGCACAATTTTGTCGTTTGTATTGTTTTGGGATTTAGGTTTTGCTTAGTCTATTTTACTGTGAGCCTGCCTTTCGATCTGTTGTCTGTTTTGCATGACTTTTGACCTGCCTTTCTTGGACCTGTTTGCTATCGTTTCAACCTTTTCTTCCTTGCTGTACTACAGTTTTGTTTTGCATCATCTAGTTACACATCCTGCCTAATTAAAACTTGTGTTTTTCTGCTATTTGTCTTGTGTTTTCTCCACAGTGGTTTGATCACTTGTTACTAGTGTTTCCCAGAACCAGCAGTTTTATTTCTCCTTTTTGTTCAGCACATTCCTGAAAGCAATTTTTGCTATACTGTCTTCTGATAATAAAATGTGTTGTAAATCACCAATTGCTTCCTCTGTGTCCTCTTTTAGATCAGGTTTTTAGATAAGATGCACTGGTTGGCTGCTCATTTTCCTGTATTTTGAGAAGAATGTTATGTTAAAGTGAGTGATTATTTGTCATTGTGAACACAGCACAGCACACAGTGCACCACAACCCATTTAACCCAAGCGAGAAGACATAGTGGCCAGTTATAGAGCACCCAGGAAGCAGTGGGGGTGGTACCTTGGGGATGGTACCTTGCTCATGAGTACCTCAGTGAAATTGAAAGTGAGTGATTATTTGTGAATACAGCACAGCACAGCACACAATGCAACACAATGAAATGTGACCTCTGCATTTAACCCATCTGTGAAGGAGCAGTGGACAGCTAATATGGGCAGTGCCTGGGGAGCAGTGCTTGGGGACGGTACCTTGCGCATGAGTACCTCAGTGGGACTGGTAAGGTTATACTCATGAGCAAGGTACCTTTACTGATCCTAGACTTCAACCAGTGACCCTCCGATCACTGGGCCAACTACCTAACTGTTACGCTTGAGACGTAATGCTTATTGTTCCTAGTGTGGTTTCAGGTATCTCTTACAACCATTTTGTCAAAAGCACTATTTCTGAATTTTACACACATTTCTATGCAAAGCCTTTATTTTACTCAAGCTTGATTGGCCACGTGTGCCATGTTCTCTCTTTGATTATCTGTTCTACAAGTCAAAACTATTTTTGATAGTTATTAACAGTCAGTAAAACATAATTTCAAAGACATTTCCCTACTAAAATGGGGTGACATAGCTTTTTCTCCTATTTCACATCATGCCATCACCCACCAGGCTTTGCTGTTCCTTATTTGATTTACCTGATTGCTTCATTCATATGTTCCCCGTTTAACTCCTCCCCTTTTGCTGTGTGTTTGCCTTCAGTTTAAATTTCAAGTACGTGTTTCTTGGTAATAGAGAACTGCCACCTGTGTCTAGCATCTCTTTCTCCTATTTCCTTTACACCAGACATGGCCTTGTTTTACATTTTCTCAACCTCGACCAGGTTGCCACTTCCTTTTACTTAATGTTTGACATCCTTTGAAGCTACTTCTCAATTAGTCTACCTTACACATGATCATCACTTGCAACTTGGCTTTAGAGGTGTAAACAGATGTGTCTATTATAGGAATTATACGGCACCGTAAAGACTAGGGGAGTTGATTGGAAGTCCTGCACCGGTAAAGGTACCATTGAGGTACTCATGAGGAATGTACTGTCCCCTCCTTCACGGATGGTCAAAATGCAGAGGTCACAGTTCACACTCTTGTGCACTGTGTACTGTGCTGTGGTGTGTTCACAGAGACATATAATCACTAACTTAAACTCACATCATTGACAATGGACTTTAGATCAAACGTTTGGATTTGGTTTAAAACTGTTATCGTACATGGTTTCATCAAAGCCAATAAAGAACTTACAGCTTTGTGTTTTGGAAATGTTCAAGGACATCTAACCTAATGTCTAATGTCTAGGAAATAAGATTTTAATGTGCAAAGTAAAAAAACGATGCTAACAATTAGTAAACACGTATTGAAAAAAATAGCGCTGTGAAAACCTTTCAGTTAGGTTAATGTAGTATTGCATGCACATTTGCTTTACATCTGCTTTCTGTTTGCCTGTAGAGCTCGCTGGAAAGTTTTGACCGCAGAAGTGAAAAAAGGCTTCATTTTTACACCCACAAGCTGACCACAAGTGAAACTCCGTCTCAACAACTGATGTTACTGACTATTATGAGTGATATGATTCTGGGCCAAAGAAGCTCACAGGTGTTTCTTAGCATTATATAAATAAAGGAAGTTGCAAAATGTAAGCAGTTAATAAAAATGACATAAGAATTTGCTATTGCTAGTGTCCCAAAGGTATATGTGAAGCCTTTATTTTATTATAAAGGCTAAAGCTACAGTCTATATTTGAATAGCAGATAGCATAATGCTTTTTGGAAATATTTTATGTGCAGCCATATTGTATTTCTTGTAAAATGTTGGTGTTCTATTATTAGGAGTTTAACAAAATCCTTAAGTTTTATTTTACAACAATAATAGTCATTTTAACTAGACAAAAAGATTTAAACCATGGCAATTTTCAGCATTGTTCTATTCTAAGAATTCTTAACCACATGATTTTTATTCTGCAGTGATCTATTTTTACATCACAATGTTTGGATATACCATGAGATATTATTAGTAGTAAATTGATGTCTTTTACTCATTTTAATTACAAAACAACAGTTATGTTAGCTCTATCTTTGTAGGATCAGTTGACCCTATATTATGCATTTTACATCTTGTATGTACTTAAAATCACATTTTTTTAAACTACATATATAATATTACAACAGGTTCAGTAATTATTGCTATCAACCGAATAACATCTTCTCTGTGACTTGAGCTACTGAGACTTCAGCCATAATAAGTCAAGCATAAGTCCACCATAAAACACTAATTGTTACCTAATACAACATTCTTGAACATAAATATCTAAATTTGCTTTGGCTAATGTTATGTTTAATGTTTTATTCTCTCTGAATAAACAATGAGGGCTATTTTTGGCTTGTGAAAAAAAGGCATGATGTGCTTGGTGAGAACTCTGCTCTTGTGGTTTGCTTGTGTTGAGGGGTGTGAAAGGAAGAAAAGAGGGTCCATCTCATAGATGTGTGTGACACAGAACGACAAAGACTCACACATTTTGGCTCAGGGCCTTTTGACAATGTACTGGTGCAAAGTGCAGCCTCTGAATCAGACTGAACTTTTTAATTATGACTGTTAGGTACTTTCTGCCATTAATGGCAGTCTCTTTTAACACAACTATTTATTGCTCATTTGAAGCATTATTGATTGAGAAGCTTGTGAATGGTCTGGTGAAAACTATGGGTTTGCTGTTGCAACTTTAGCAGGTCTCACTCAGTAGTGAAGTGCCTCTTCCTGTCTCTTGTTCAACAGGAAATGATGCTCCACGCCAGTGTCTCCTCCTCTTCTGTCATGCACCACTTACACTGTCCCCTTATAGGGCCATGAATCACATGTTTTTGTAACTGAGAGTTATGTCAGCCAAACATCACAACAGTACCATCATTACAAGTAAACATTCAAATATAGACTGTAGCTTTTGCCTTTATAATAGAATATCATGTAATATTTTACACAAAAGAATATATATTCCATCAAATCTCCATCGTGTATTAAGCAGCCACACACGCCACCAAGACACCATGATTAAAATAAGAATAATTACAAAAATAACATTGAGGTGATGGCGGTGGGCCCCAATTGAAATTCTGCTTAGGACCCCATAAAGGCTTGGCACGGCCATGACACTTGGTTTGCAAACAAGTAATCTGCCGCTAGGCTGACATTGCCACATCAGGCCATAAAATATATCACTCTGACCTGGAGCTGGGCGATATGAACCAAAACATTATCACGATATTTTTTGTCATATTGATCGATTTCGATAATTATCACGATTTTGTGTTTTTTTTATGTTTTGTTTTTTTGGATTCTTATACAGACTGAATGAACAAGTTAAAATAATCAAACAATATTAAGCAAATAATTTTCAACAAATTTCTACTTAAGAGCTCTGAGAACTGGGGCAAAAAAAATTGCTGCTGCCAAAGAACAGCTAAAGAGAGCTGTCAACACCTCACTTCCAGAGCACTTTCTCGGTGCTTGTTGTTGCTAAGTTATGAAAGCGTCATCTGGTACTTTCACGTTTGTATTTTATTAGTTTTTTCCCAAGCGGCATTTTTTGTCAAAGCGTCCGCCGTAACTATAAAGCAAGAAAACATTTTGCTGTGAAATGAGGAAGATACAAAATTATTTGCATTCGGATGTTACAAAGGTGCAAAAAAAACAGCAAAAAACAGCAAAAAACTGAACGCGTGCCAGCCACGATGCGTTAAGTATATCTCGGCACGTGACAACTAATGTTTACCATGCGGCTTTTTTCGTGTGTTATGGGCAAATTTGCATCATTGGGCATGATTGCCTGTTGTGCTGGCATTAGGCCAAGCTACGTGATTGGCCAAAGATACTGTCTATCTCAACACGCTGTCGCATAGTGGTCAAACAAGTATGATCAAATTTTATAGCTTAGTTTATCATCGTTATCGTCATTACATTTTTCTCGATAAAATATCGAGATCGTTTTATCGCCCAGCACTACTCTGACCCTACCATAAAAAATTCAGTTAATATAAGCTCAGTAGGTGTTTCCTAATGGATATTACAAGAGCCTTGACTGCCAGGCACAATTGGGCTCTTTAATTATGAAAGTTATTATAATACACAAGTTGGCTCCTGGACTACCAGGAAAGCTGAATATCTCATCTGCTTGCCTCTCTATAATGGCAGCAGCACTCACTAAAACATACGCTCACTTGCATTCTGAAAGTCACTGTAGGGTCAGTGCTTTTTGTCTCTGTCCATGGTGCTGAAATTTACCCAATTTAGAAGGCTGTAAACTGAGATGTACTGTATCTAAAGCCTTGATGAGTACTACTCACTTCTGAATTACTGCCGTTGTTCAGCAAAGGAGATTAAATCTCTCTGCTGACTCAAACACCTCTAGAAAAGGTTCCCTGTTTTTGACTCAACAAATGTCTACATATGGGATTATGTATTTGTCTTGTTTACTTCTGCCTTGTTATTTCTGGACATTACAGCAGGGGGAGATGGTTGATCATAGTTGTGCGTGTCCACCCGAGACTCTGAATATTCTTTAACTCTGTATTTTATTATAGATAGTAAACAAAGTAGCAAGGGAAATGCAAAAAAAATAATTTTGAAGATAAAGTGACAATACATTTCACATTAAATAAAAATGTGTTTTAATTAAAATACAAAAATGAATTATTTTTAAGCTGTTTCAAATGTTTGTTAATTGATTAAGATGTTAAATAAACTTCAAAGTACCAACCATACTCAGAGCTAAAATCTACAATATAATACAATATCCATATAATTTTTAACCCAGCATGTCCCAAAACACATGTAGACATGAAATACAAATAACTACCACCATCAACACCACCACCAACAACAACAGCAGCAGCAGCAACAACAATAAAACAGAGCACCTAGTCTTTATTTGCACTGAAAAGATGGACATACTTTGAATGCTGATAATGACTATTAATTTATATTTTAACATTGCATCCTATTTTGTTCCCTTTTCATGTTTTTATTCAGTTGCTGTAAACAGGATGGGCTAGTTTGTTCTTCAGTTATGGAAAAAGAGGCAGGGTGCATTGTGTGGTTTTGATACAATGAAGCATCTGAGAAGAGAGCTATTTTGGTCAGTTTTGTGGTTGGAAACCCTCAAGCGCATGTGTACCCTTCACACACAGTCATAAAAAAAGTAATACACATCTGAAAAGTGTGATTTTGTCTTTGCATGCACACAATAATGATGTGCAGTCTTACTATTAATGTATGAAATGAACAAAATATAGTGCTGTAGTAAAATTATGAATAGAAATACTGTATAAAAACAATTTTGTTTCAATTAATTGTAAAAAAAAATCTAACATAATTTAATAATGCATGTGATCATTATGTAATTACGTAATTATTAAATCTAGTAATGACTATAAAGTACTGTAAAGGATGAAGTGTTGCTTGGTGTGCACCAGCTATAAGACTTTTTTCTGATCCGCTAATGTTAACCTCGGCAGGCTTCGCAGCAGAATGAGACGCTTCTTCCTGTCTCTAAACAACAGGAAACACACAACTCACTTTCCCCTCCTCCTCGGTCATGCTCCACTCACAGTGTCACCTTATTTGGATGAAGGCTGTGGTTTGTGGCCTAGACTAACAGCCTAACCTAACCTTTAGGTGTTAACTGACTTGCTACCTTCCTAATAAAAGAATTCCTAAAAGAAAAATTAAAAGAAAAGAGCTATAAGTGCACCTACTCTTTTGCAAATCTATGTAGAATTGGACTGACTGTACAAACCTGGGTCCAGCTGCCTCATAACCTATGATCTCAGTCTTGAAGGATCATTATAGAAGAATAGGATCTTTACTCATCAAAATGAGAGTTTAGTTCCACTGATTCAAAACAGTGGAAAAAAATAAACCTCAGCACACCTACAACAGACATTCTACAATAACTCTGTTTTTTAATTTCTGTTAAAGTTCAGTTCTGTCAGATTTCGTGTGAATAAATCCTTTCGTGCAAAACATCAATTGACCGAACAACCATCTTTAGGTTTTGACTTAGTGGCTCAATATTTATGTAAGAAAGGGTTACAAAAATGTATTTGTTTGCCTCATTTCAAAGACTTAAACAGAACTCAAAATTTGTGTGTCAGGTAAATAAATGTGAGAGAAAAAAAACCCCAAAATGTGAATCTGGTCTATAGATTTTGAGACCTGCCTTAAAAGTTTTCCCCTGGACAAAAGCTGTTATATGTCATAGAAGACAATTTGCAAATGCAAACCTATGAGAACCTAAAAAGTTAACTTTATAAAGCACAACAGATACATGATTAGAATTAAATTAATCAGTTATATACTTGTATCTTAGAACAAGTTGGGACTGTAAAAAAACTGTTGAAAGAGCCGAGTTACCTCGCCTGGTACAAACAAGCCAACGGCTCTCTCCCACTTTGTATTGCAACTAAGTATCATGGTGATAGCAAAGCCAAAGTTACATATTTAAATGGATTTCAAAAAGACCACTTTGAGATGGTGTTGAACAACAATATTTCATTACTGAAAATTACAAAAGTGGATCCGTCTGATTCAGGCCTTTATTACTGTGGAGTTTTTGGTTCAGAAACACATGTACTTCTACAACGTGTCATCTTTATACATCAAAGGTAATGCCAAATTATGGAAAAATTTTCTTCTACCAAATATGTCTTATGTCAAATTTAATTAAAAAGCAAAAAATCAGCTTTATTGTAATTTTACTGTTTTGATTAATTTTATTATTTATTTCATTCAATTTTTATTTTATTCCACTGTACTTACAACATAACAGCATGTACTTAAACCTTGTTGTCATAACAGGGCCAGATGCTACAGGGTTATATTATAGTTTCTCTATTTATAAAGACAATACAGTGCTACTTATAGTATGTGCATGTAAATGTCATCTTTGCATTCTGAATTGAAATGAAGTACAAAAAACTAAAAAGTAAAATATGTTATGATTTTACAGGTAACTCATCTGGGGAAATAGTAAAAATAGGTAAGCTGCGGTTGCGGTGAGGAGAGGGAAGGGAATGAGGACGCAATTGCAGGCATGTGAAAGGGTTTATTGAAGGGTAGGTGGAACACAAAAAGGGGAACAGTCCAAAAACACAAAAACCAGCACAAAGTAACAAACTAAAGATGAGGCCCGTGCTCCCAGTTGTAGCCGTTGGGGTGCTGGAGCAGAACCTCCCTGAGTAACCCAGAACAAGCATAGTCCTCACGCTTGAAGACTCGGGAGGTGAACAAGCAATGGCGCAGACTCTGTAGCTTTCAAGGCCGTCTGGCCAGCCGGGGAAAAACACACTGGGAGACACGAGCCTAGGAAGAAAACACAAGAGAGGGACGTGAGTGAATGGAGACAAAAAGGGTAATCCAAAAACAGAACAAAACCAAACCAGAATGCAAAAAGGGGTCCAGTGTCCAAAAAGGGGAGATGAGCAGGAAGGGTCCAAGGTCCAGGTGAGGGGAAGATCAAACAGGGTCCAGGAAATCCAAAAGAGCTTGACACAAGAACAACCACACACAAATTATGAGGGAGACAGACTCAGAGACACTCGGGTTGAACTGACTTAAATAAGACCACAGAACTCAGCAAACGAGTGCTCTCACCAATCCCAGAACTCAAAGCAGAACGAGACACAGCTGAACTCAATAATAAGCGCGGGAGTGTTCTACACAGATCCTAACCTACTAGGTAGGGAACACGCAGTGCATACAACATACCAGGAAGTAGGTGCGCTCTAAACAGAGAGTGAACTACTCGGGAGGGCACACGAAGTGTGGACTCAAAACCCGGAAGTGAGGAGCAAGCTAACATAGACAGCTAAGGCTAACCTGAAGAGACAAGAGGAGCAAACACACACACACCACAGACACACCACACCCGTAGTGAACCCAGGAGACAGGAAACAAACAAACAGACACCAAACCTGGGTTCACGCTGGCACGGTCCCGTCTAGGTTGGCCGGGACCGTGACATAAGCAAGTTTCCATAATTGTATATGATGCTCTTTTGCAGCGGTTGATGCAATTAATTGTGATATTATTTTGAACAGATAATGAAGAGAAACAGGCAAGACACTTGTCTTGAGTTTCTTTGTTTTTATTCCCCTCATCTTCCTGGTAATATACATAGTCATTAGGGTAAAGCACAGAAAGAAACAAGACACAGGTAAGAGGAAAAATGGAACTCATACACCTTTAAGTTTCTCCACTTTTTGATGAGTCAGAATGGTTTTAAACTTTAACTATTGTAATATCTTTGCTTGTTTTTTCAGACGTCAAAGCTCAAGTACACAAAGAGGTAAAAGATCTCAAAAATTTGTCATCATCACTGTGATAATTACATGATAATCACTGTTATTGTAATCATTTGTCTGATATAATCTGATATATATCTAGAAATACTTGTAGGCAGCATCATTAACCACTTTAAAATTGAGTGTTTTTGCTCTTTATTGGCGTGAAACTGGAGTTAAAAAGATTATTTATTCATTCATTCATTATCTGAACTGCTTAATCTCAACTGGGGTTGCGGGGGGAACAGAGGTGCCAACACACTGCAGGACACACACACTCACACGCACACCTTACGGGGCCAATATAGAGTCACCAATTAACCTATATTGCATGCCCGGAGAAAACGCACGCAAACTCCACACAGAAAGTCCCTACGACTGTCCCCGGGGTTCGAACCCAGGACCTTCTCGCTGTGAGGTGGCAGCGCTAATACTGCACCACCATGCCGCCCTTGAAAAAGATCATTTATCATTTAATTCAGGTGTTTTTGAAATAACTTTTTTGAATTGGCTGGTTTATTACTTGACTCAGCATTCTGTAGGGTCTGTAGTATAATGCAACAATGACTTGCAAATATTTGAAATATGTGACTTTTGAATTGTAATGTGATATTATTGTAATATTTCTGTTTTAATGAATTTTCACATAGGATGAAATTTCAGACGGTGTAACATATTTCACACTCCCTTTCTCTAAGAAGAAGCTCCAGATGACAGAGAAGCAGGAAGTGTTGACAGCTGTTATGTATGCAGCAGCATGATGAAGCGCAGATCTTTAACATTCCCAAAATACTGACACAATGAACAAAATTATAAACAAAATGAACGAGTCTTTTGGAGAGTTTTTGTAACTGATGAAATAAAACAATTATTTTTTGAAAAGCAACATTAATAGTATCGTATGCTTCATGAATACATTTGAAAGTACTTCAAGACTGTAGTGTGTAAAAACATACACATCACGTGGTATCAACCCATGGATCTGAATGGATTTGGGTTTATTGTATCAAAAATGTCTGTTATGTAACACCACAGAGGGGTATATTAATGAACAAAAACATTTAAAAGAAGCAAATGATAAAAATCTGATAAAACACTAACCATATGTCACATGATATTTATCAAGACCATTATCAATATTATCCATTATTTCGTGGATGGTAGTGATTCACCTGGTCTGTTACCGATGTCAGGAAATGGAGCATGGAGGCTTAGACAATATTGTGCCCAAAAGATTTAACAGACATTTTACATGACGATGCAAGCCTGGCTAAATGTCAGGAAGTGAAACATGATTCTTGATGCCCGATTGTCTCAATGTGGTACAACAATCACTAAATTAAGATGTAGAGGAAAGGACAGCCTACAATTTCTGGGGCGTAACAAAATCTATTAACAGTGAGTGTTGACTACAAGCCTAGAAACATGTCAAAGTCAAAGAGAACTTTATTGTTCAATTACATTAATCAATAATTTTAATTATATTCAGGTATACAGAGAGATGAAATGGTGAAGCTTAGGGTCCACAGCGTACACATGAGCAGACAAATTAACTTCCATAATTCACAGGCTGTCACCTGCCAAACAACCAATCACCTTTTAGAAAAGAGGGAATGACATCAACTTTATCCACAGATTTGAAAGCAACAAGTAACGAGAACCTTGATAGAAATGTAGTGAATTAAAAAGTATGGTACTTGTCTTTCAAATGTAGGGAAGTGAAAGTCATAAGTTTCCAAGACAAATACCACTCAAGTGAAGTACAGATACTCAAGAACACTACTTAAGTAGAGTATTCAAGTAAATGTACTTAGTTACTGCATATAAATATACGAGGTAGTGATGGTCTAGTGGGTATGACATCGTGGGTTCGAATCACACTGGAAAATGGAGGTTGTTCTGGATAAGACTGTCTGCTAAATGCTGTAAATGTTACAGCCAGCTGTCCAAATATCTTTAGAATGATTCTTCCACTATATATATATATATATATATATATATATATACATGAAAATCCTTATACCAAAAATGAGTAACTGAAAGGAGGAAGGCAATGTTTCAGAAGAAACATCACGTTTAATAAACATCAATTGACTTTTCAAATAATATTTGTTTCATATACTGACAATAAACTTGCCATGGGTTATTAAATCCCGTATTGTTTCAAACACAATACACAAAACAAAACACAATCAGACAGAATTCAGGATCTGTTTACTTTTTCCTCATTTATAATAATAAAATATTACAGGTTATTTGGGAAATCGCTATAATTACCTTGATAGATAAAATGAAATTAATTTACTTTACATATTGTTACTGTTAAAATTAGCAAATTATTTGCATACAGTCAATAATAGCAATAACATCACTGACAAATTTCAATATTTATTTAAAGCTGAGGAGGATCTAATCAAGCAAAGGCCAGTCAAATATTGTATATAATTTACTTTTTACTGTACGAACTATATATACAATCTCATAACATTAGAATATTCCCATAAAACACATACAAAGAAAACATTTTTCCTGAAAATCCATCAATGGATAGAACATGATCTATGAATGCATTAAAAAATTATACATGCTTTAAATAATAATAATAATAATAATAATAATAATAATAATAATAATAATAAGGTTAATAATAATACATAAAATAAAAATCGAGTGAATACATGAATATTATATAAATAATATAAATATAAATAATAGTAATATTTATATAATCATTATTAGAAAACAATATAAATATTATTAATATTGAATAAACTACTTGATAAAAGAACTGTGATGTGCATTTGTGCCTCAATGCTCACAAACTCATTTTACTTACAGTTACTATGCCTTTGTTAGATATAAAGGAAGAGGTTTTTATGGTTTCCCAAACTTATTTTTAAACCTCTAGTGCTTGTACTTCACTTCATGTCTAACAGAATGATACCCACATTGGAAAAAACTTTACATTACACATATTACAGAGTATTGTTGTCTCATGTAAATTACATTATATTGTAAAATTACTTAAAAAAAGCAAATTACATTTACATGGTTAAATCTTAACTAGTGAGGGGACATTTTGAATAGTTGGAACACAACTTTGGTTTGTAATTCGCAAAAGAAGAGGTAGTAGTTTTAGCAGGAAAAATGCTAAATACAGAATGTCAGAAATATAACAATGATTGTTTATTTGAGGTCAATTTACAAATGCAAGAGCAAACAAAAGAAAAATCTAAATCAAATCAATATTTGGTGTTACTACCTTTTGCCTTCAAACCAGCATCAATTCTTATAGGTACATTTGCACAAAGTCAGGGATTTTGTAGGATTATAGTCATTATATTATTTTGTAGGATTATAGGATTATAGATCTGCAGCTGTCTCCAAGATGATGTTTGGAACAACCTACCAGCCGAGTTCCTTCAAAAACTGTGCAAGTGAATCCTAGAAGAATTGATGCTGTTTTGAAGGCAAAGGGTGGTCACAATTCAAATAATATTGATTTGATTTAGATTTCTTTTGTCTATTCAATGCATTTTGTTGATTGGATGAAAAATAAATGATTAACACTTCCATTTTTGAAAGCATTCTTTGTTTTACAGCATTTTTTTACACCTGCCTAAAACTTTTGCACAGTACTGTATATCCGCCTACATTCCATATATATAAGGTTTCATTCCATATATATCAGGTTTCATTCCATATATTTCAGGTTTCATTAAATATTTCCTTTTTGGCTTTCCATATACAAGTGATGTATAAAATGTTGAAAGGTGAAAACTAACCTTTCTTTTTATTCTTGAGAACTAATCCAGTCAGAACCACAACTATAGCAATCCCGTTACATGTCACTGCAATTATCAGCCATTTGTTATTTTCATTATTTTCTGAAAGTAAAAGAATGCTTATAATGACTTGACCTTCATTGTGTACATAAACAACATGTAACATTATTCGTAAGTCAGACGAGTTTGTGTGGAGTTCTCCTCTATAAAGTATTTGCAAGGGTTAAAGGATGGATGTTAGTAAATTACAGCCAGAAATATGCTTAAAAATCATGCTTACCTGTAAAAAGTAAAAGAGTTCCAGATGCAAATTCTATGGTGTTAATCATTTTACACACAGAAATATGTCCCTCTGTCCTCTCTCTTTGATGTTATTAATGGTGAGTTCCTTATTTGCAGTCACAAGTAAGCGATCTTTTGTAAATGTCCCATTATAGTTGTATTTCTCATTTTTGCCATTTGAGCTCACAATAAGTTGAGGTAACTTCCATAAGCTCTGCTTAAACCATGCTAAATAATGTTCTTCGTCTTTTACTATGTTTTGGTCACATGTTAATGTAAAATTCTCTCCATATTTCCCTTTTTTCACTTGAAGCTCAAGATAATCAGATGATTGTACTGAAACAAAAAAAAATTCCCTCCATAAAATTATCTGCTTGAATAACAGTCTGACAATATATATTATTAATAATATTCTTCAATTTCTATCACAAAGAACTTACATACTCACCTGTTACAAAGAGACCAAACAATGTGAAGACTTTGATCATTGTTCCTTTTCTAAAAGTAACTTACTGTCTGATGCCCAGTGTGTAACTGGTCACTTGATGGTTCAATGACAAGAGATTTTAAATGTGACATCACTGAATATTTTAAGGCTGAGGACTTGTTTGATTGGTTGAAATATCTTAAGAGAAATACAAAGTGTAATTACATGTCTGTTACTTACTGATAGTGAGCTGATAGTGAACACTACATGTTTAGTTTTATGTTTAGATCAGATAATGCTCGCAGAGTAAAGGAAACTGTATTTATTTTGCTTATTTGGCGGAGCTACTGTAGCGGTTACTTGAGGGTGATAATGAGTCACCCTGGCGCTGGGTTGGCGTAGCTGATGGAGTGGAGAAGCAGTCACACACACTCAAGACCCTTTAAGAGCTCAGTGACATTTCTCAATGGTGTATTCAAAATACTATGCAAAACTAACTACTGTTCCTGATTTACTGGTTCCTGATCAGTGGTGCTGCTGGAAGGGAACAAAGCAAAGCTTGCTCTATAACTGGGTATCTTACCACTATATCAGAACTTCCTCAACAACAGACATATCATGTCTTTTGTGACACATATAGGAACATTTCAGTGTAAGCGAGATCATATCTCTCCTATTCTTGCCGCTTTGCACTGGCTCGCTGTTCAGAGGAGAACTGAGTTTAAGATTCTATGGTTTGTTTTTAAGGCCCTACATGGGCAGGCCCCATCTTACATTGCCAATCTTTTAAAATCTTTTTTCCTTCGAGATCCTCTGAGATCATCAGACCAGTCCCTTTTACTTATGCCAGGGGCACAGCTTAAGAATAGCGGGGACAGAGCGTTCTCAGTACTTGCTCCCAGGTTGTGGAATGAACTGTCTCGTCACATCAGGCTGGCTCCAAGCCTCTCTATTTTTAAATCTCATCTTAAAACTCATTTTTATTCCATGGTTTTTGACTAACAGTGAGGCTGTGCATTTTTGTAGCTTAATCTATTGTATTGTATTATTAGTATTATTACTATTTCTATGTGTGTGTATAGTATATGTATGTATGTATATATATACATACAGATGTATGTGTGTGTGTATGTATTTGTGTGTGTATATGTATTTATGTGTTTTTCTTTTTTATTTCTATAAATTTTTACTAAATTGTAATGTAAAGCACTTTGGTCAATGCTGTTGTTTTAAATGTGTTCTATAAATAAATTTGATTTGATTTGATTTTAAGTCAAAGTGCATTTTAGCCTGAGTTTTGACACTAGCTATTTCAAAAGTGAATGGCATTAAAGGTGGCTAGCATTCTGGGTGATACTATCCCTCACGGCTAATTTACTTACTGATATTCATAAATAATGACTCCACACCATTTGTGACTGCAACCAACAAAGTACTTAATACTGGAGTTACAACTGTCAACACCCTGAAGATTGCTTCACACCTCACCTTGCTTTCTTTCTCACTATGACTAGTTATTATTAGAAGGCATTTGATGTGGTGTCAGTAAAATGACTGGGCTATCAATGCTCTCAAAAGAACCTTCAGCACTAGTCCAGAGAACAAAAATACTCTGTAGATGAGCAAGAGGTGAGGTATTGGCTGAAATCACCATGTTATACCATGTTACTAATTATGTGCAGTACATACTATCAACTCTGAGACTCCATCACTAGTCACTGCCTTCATCTATGCAGTGTTACACTACAGTTCATCTCAGGAAAACACTGCCCTGCTTTCTTGCAGTTTCTCCGGCCTAGAATGTGACATTATTCAAAGGCTACCCATTTTCCCTAAGGCTGCAGTTTCACTGGTGTAAGTCTCCACCTCTTTTTGTCTTTCATCTATAAATATGTATAAAGGTCATTGACTGCATGACTTTGTAAAAGTCTGAAAACATAAATGGTCAGTGATTGAAACTCAACAATACTCCACACTTCTACCCTCCATATTGCAGCTGGGTATTTTACACCTTTTATTCCAGGCCCTCATTCTATTCATTTTAACCTTGACCTATTAGACATGTCAAAACTCATTTGTGGTTTCCAGCAGGAGGTGCTAATAAATTGACAAAACAGCAATTATTTCCCACACATTGTGGACGCCATCTCTTCACCTCTTGACCTTTCAGCATTTTAAAGCTGTAAAGCAAAGGCCACTTTTGTTTGCTTGGAAGCAAAGAAAACCTTGTTGATCATCTAATTACTTTCTGAGAATCTTATTTGACTCCTTATAAGATCACATCACAAATTGTATCAATCTAAAACTGGAGCCTATGCCGAGAACTATGGGCACAAGGCAGGGAACAACCCTGTGTAGACCTCAACACCGCATGGCACACACATCACATTTGTGTATTCTTACAGAGCCAATTTAGAGTCACCACCAATCCCCAATTGCATGCTTTTTGGACTGTGGGAGAAACCCACGAACACGAGAGAACTTAAAACTCAACAGAAATTGAAATGAAACTGGTGTTAAAAAGATCATTTATCATTTAATTCTAGTGTTTTTGAAATAAATTTTTTTATTATTTGACTCAGCATTCAGTACCTGTCACATCTTGTCACACTTTGAAGGACGCAAACACAGGAGTTCAGATGAATGATATGACAACACACAAAGTCCAGGAACACACAGAACAGGATATGAGCACAGCACAGCCAAGCCAAACCGGCCTTGCTACAACAGTCCATACTCTGAGAACGAGACACAGCACAAGTAATCCAAGGCTCAGAAATAGTTGAGAACATCCCGCCAGCTTCCCAGTAGCTCCACGAGCACGGCACCTTGCTTGGAGTGAGGTTAGCTCCTCACCTCGTGGTAGTCCAGTGAAAACAGGAATGCTCGTAAGCATCGGAAGCCATAACACTTGGTGATAAATACCACCGTCCCAAAAGGCACCTCGACGTGCCACAGTCCTTAAATGCAAGACTCAGACTGAGAGGGAGAGAGCAGAGCCGAATGAGAAACAGGCTGGTACTTCACCTTGATGTAGCTTAGCGGTTAGCCTGATGTAGCTTAATGTTAGCCCGGATGTAGCTTAGCAGTTAGCCCGGATGGCGTTGGCTGGCTTCTATGGTGAACCAGACAGAGAGCGGTGAGTACGAGGGAGAACGGACAAAGAGTGACGGGACCAGGCTCCTTAAATAATCAGTGCTCACACTAATTAGACATAAACAAACCAATAAGCACTTAGAAATAAGACTAGACAGACAAAGAAAAGAAACAAAACTGGGACTTAGCGCCATCTCCTGCCTGCTCAGTCAAAGTAGGTTCTCTGACAGTAGCATCTGTAGTATAATGCAACAATGACTTGCGCTGAAAAAGATGACTCTTTTGGAATTGTAATGATATTATTATAATATTCTTGTTTTAATAATATTTCACATAGGATGAAATTTTATATTTGGTGTAAATATATTTCATTAATTCTTCACTAAGAAGAAGCTTCAGATGACAGAGAAGGAAGTGTTGATAGCTGTTACAAGATGCAAGAAGAAGCATTGGAGATTCTAACGCTCTCAAAATATTGACACAATGAACAAAAATTATAAAAAACAAAATGAACGAGTCTTCTGGACAGTTTTTGATGAAATAAAACAATAGTTTTTTGCAAAGCAACATTAATAGTATTGTATGCTTCAATAAGACATCTGAAAGTATTTCAAGACTGTAGTGTGTAAAAACATACACATCAAGTGGTATCAACCCATGGATCTGAATGGATTTGGGTTTATTGTAAAATGGTCTAGAGGGTATGACATTGTGGGTTCGAATCACACTGCCTGTACTACCACCACTAGGCCCCTGAGCAAGGCCTTAACGCCAAATTGATCTCTGGGAAACTGTCCCTAAAATTAGGAAAATGGAGGTTGTTCTGGATAGGAGTGTCTGCTAAATACTGTAAACGTAACAGGCAGCTGTCCAAATATCTTCAGAATGATTCTTCTACTAATTCCATCAGTAATGGTGAAGCAGCTCTGATTAATAGCAAATTCAGATATAGACAGCTTTCAGATATGTGTGTAAACATGACAAATGCAGACACATCCAAACATGATGGTAATGATACGTTCTTGCCAGTGCTAAATCTTATTTAGCATTTGGAGATCTGGCTCCACAGTAAGGATGTGTTGAATTGTGCATGTTGTATCAAAAAATATCATCACAATATCCATCTAATAACCAAGTATTTTATAGAGTATATATATATAGAGACAGTATCAAAAGTTTAGCAGGTGTGAAAAATGCTGTAAACAAAGAATGTTAAGAAATATAAATAATGATTGTTTATTTTATCAATTTACAAAAATGCAAAAGTGAGCTAACAAAAGAAAAATCTAAATCTAATCAATATTTGGTGTTACTACCTCTTGCCTTCAAAACCAGCACCAATTTATAGGTACACTTGCACAAAGTCAGGATTTTGTAGGATTATAGTCAGGCTTTATGATCAACCAATTATACCAAAGAGGTGCTAATGATCATCAATGTCATAGGTAGGTTGAAACACAGTCATTAACTGAAACAGAAACAGCTGTGTAGAAGGCTTAAAACCTGGGTGAGGAACAGCCAAACTCTGCTACCAAGGTGAGGTTGGGGAAGACAGTTTTATGTCATGGCAAGATTGGAGCACAGCAAACAAGACACAAGGTAGTTATACTGCATCAGCAAGGTCTCCCAGACAAAGATTTCAAAGCACTGCTCTAAGATGTGCTGTTCAAGATCTTGAAGAAGCACAAAGAAATGGGCAACGTTGAGGATCAGACGCAGTGGTCGGCCAAGGAAACTTAGTGCAGCAGATGAAAGACACATCAAGCTTATTACCCTTCGAAATTGGAAGATGTCCAGCAGTGCCTTCAGCTCAGAACTGCCAGAAACCAGTGGGACCCAGGTACACCCATCTACTGTCCGGAGAAGTCTGGCCAGAAGTGGTCTTGCGGAAGAGCTGCAGCCAAAGTTTTCATACCTCCAACGTGGAAACAGCTGCTGACCAAGATGCACGAAAACATAGGAACCGGGGTGTAGAAAATGCAGCAGGTGCTCTGGACTGATGAGTCAAATTTTAAAACGCTTTTGGCTGTAGCAGAAGGCAGTTTGTTCGCCGGATATCGAGAGCTGCATTAACAATGAGTGTCTTCAGGCAACAGAAGCACATGGTGGAGGTTCCTTGAACGTTTGGGGCTGCATTTCAAATGGAGTTGAGACGGCTTCAGGGATTAATGGTGTTCTCAATGCTGAGAAATACAGGCAGATACTTATCCATCATGCAATACCATCAGGGAGGTGTATGATTGGCCCCAAATTTATTCTGCAGCAAGACACTGACCCCAAACATAAAGCCAAAGTCATTAAGAACTATCTTCAGCGAAGAAGAACAAGAAGTCCTGGAAGTGATGGTATGGCCCTCACAGAGCCCTGGATCTCAACATCATCGATGCCTGGGATTACATGAAGACAGAAGGATGTGAGGAAGCCTACATCCACAGAAGATCTGTGGTTAGGTCTCCAAGATGTTTGGAACAACTTACCAGCCGAGTTCCTTCAAAAATCAAAGTAAGTGAACCTAGAAGAATTGATGCTGTTTTTGAAGGCAAAGGGTGGTCACACCAAATATTGATTTGATTTAGATTTCTTTTGTCTATTCACTGCATTTTGTTGATTGATGCAGTACAAATGACTAACACTTCCATTTTGAAAGCATCTTCTTGTTTACAGCATTTTTTCACACCTGCCCAAACATTTGCACAGCATTGTATATATATTGTATATATTAACAATTGTATAAATTGTTACAATTATGATAGATAAAAAATGCAGAGTTTATCTTACTTTACATGTTGTTACTATTAAAAATTAGTTAAGGTCATTCTTTTGCAAATCAGTACTAACATCACCAGCAAATTTCAATATTTTATTTTAAAAAGTATAAAAAGAAGTAAAGCTGGTAAGGATCTAAACAAGCAAGTACAGTCAAATATTGTTAACATGCATTTACATCCTCATGACATTAGAATATTTCCGTATAAAACACATACAAATAAGAAACTGAAAATATTTTTCCTGAGAATCCATCAGTGGGTAGAACCTGGTCTATGAATGCATTAAAATATTATATATGCTTACTACTACTACTACTACTACTACTAATCAATGTATAAAGGTTGCAGTCAAGTGAATATATGAATATTATATAAATAAAATTATTAGAAAATACTTTACATCACACATATTACAGATTACTCTTGTCTGTTCTAAATTTTACATTCAAATTCATATTATACTGCAAAATTACTGTAAAAAAGCAAAATTGCTACTACGTGGTAAAAAATCTTAATTAGTGAGGGAACATTTTATTGAAGTTAGAACACACAGCTTTGGTTTATACTGCAAAAGTAGCTAGACCCGATGAATACAGATTTTAAAATTTATATTCTGGACTCCTGCATAAATGTCTTGATTGGCGCGGAATTCCGTGGTCTTGAATATGTAGGTTTTTTGGCAAACGCCAGTGCTGCATAGTTCAAGGCATCTGCATCTTCAGCCTGATAAGCAATAGAATTACATAAAAATACTGTGGAAGCACAAAACAAGTAAACTGTGATTAAATAATAATAAAAATGATTAGAAATAACAACACCTAAAACCTTCCTAAATGTTCTTTTTCATTTTATTCAAGGCACTGCATTAGTTTGATGCCCTTAACGTGAAACCCACAAATTAGTTAAAAACAATGATCATTTATTATCCTTAACTGAGTGAAATCTGTCAGAAATATACCAAACATAGAAAAAGTGATGTATAAAATGTTCAAAAAGTGAAAATCATAACCTTTCTTTCTTATTCTTGAGAAATAATCCAGTCAGAAACTCACAATTAGAACAATCCATACTATGTTAGATGTCACCGCAATTATCAGCCATGTGTTATTTTCGTTATTTGCTGAAAGTAAACGAATGATTATGATGACTTGACCTCCGTTATGTACATAAACAATATGTAACACTATTCGTAAGTCAATTTGTAACACATAAAGTAACACTGAATTCTACTGAAATTCAGCAAACTTTGTAAAAAATCTTAGACTTAAATCACATTCTAAAAATGTCATATTGATTTTGAACATTACTGAAGTTACCTTCTAATAAGTTCCCAAACAGTATCTCCACATGTGGCCACAGCACAGTAAGTTCCAGCATCAGACTGACTGAGGTTGTTCTTGGGGAGATTGTAGACACAGCTCTGTGTAGGAGAGTCAGTCTCGGAGCCCTTATTACACTGATCACTGCTGCCTTCATGATGGTAGATGACTCCTGGGTGAGATTCCTCTGATCCAGGTCTGAACCAGTACACACGGTGTTTTCCTGCACAGCTTGAAGAAACAGCATGCACTGAGCACTGCAGAGAGTCTCCACTTTGCCAAATCCATTGTAGTCAGATCTATTTGTTTGGAGTTCTCTCATAAAGTATTTGCAAGGTTTAGACGATGGATGTCTGTAAAATATTTCAAATTACAGCCAGAAATATGCTTAAAAATCATGTTTACCTGAAAAAAGTAAAAGAGTTCCAGATGCAAATTCTATGGTGTGGGACTTCACTTTTACACAGAAATATGTCCTTTGTCCTCTTTCTTTGACGTTCTACGGTGAGGTCAAATTCTTTCACTATTGCAGTCACAGGAAGGATCTTTGTAAATGTCCCATTATAATTTCTTTGCCCGTTGAGTTCACAATAAGTTGAGGTAACTTCCCTAAACTCTGCTTAAACCATGCTAAGTCATGTTCTTTGTCTTTTACTATGTTTTGGTCACATGTTAATGTAATACTTTTCTCCATATTTCAATTGTTTTCACTTTGAAGTCAAGATAATCAGATTGTACTGAAACAAAGAAAATTTATTTCATAAAATAAATTGCTTATCCATAAAATGTGTATAACAAAGTACTTATATAAAGTACTTACCTGTTACAAAGAGACAAAAAGAGTTTAATCATTGTTGCTGTTCTGAAAGTGTTATGTCTAATGTCCACTGTAACTGGTAACTTGACTTTCAGTGTGACACCACGGATGTCACACTTGAAGCTGCGGACTTGTTTGATTGGATGAAATATCTCCAGAAATATCATGACAAGTGTAGTCACATGTCTGTATTACTTACTGATATGGCGTGAGCGTAAATATGCTTGAGCTTTGGGAACATATGTAATGCTTGCAGAGAATACAGCGCTTAATCTCAGGTGACATGTGGCTAATCAAATGTAGTTACATTATAATTTAAATAACGAACAGCAGAATTTGCTCACACCCCACATGCTGACACCCTTGAACCTGCAGGGTCTAGTTTTGCTAAGTGTTGGCCCTTTAAGAGGTACATCCCTTGTGTTTTCCTTTTAGAAAAATGAAGTAGCATTCCGTAGGCTGTTGTAAGAAGGTCTAAAATAAACCTTCAGTTTGAGTCTGAAATCACTCAGATGCATGTCCCAGTCAAACCTGAGTCTCTGTCTCTGCATGTGAGGCTCACTGGCACTGCTTTGGTATAGTATAAAATGAAAGTGAAAGTGAGTGATTATTTGCTATTGTGAACACACCACAGGCACACAGTGCACCACAACCAAATGTGACCTCTGCATTTGACCCATTCATGAAGGAGCAGTGGGTAGCTAACAAGCGCCCGGGGAGCAGTGCTTGGGCTACCTCGCTCATGAGTACCTCTATGGTAACTTTACCCACCCTGACACAATGCCACAAGATCATGCTATGCTACACCCTTATGTAGCACACTATCAAAGATTACCTCAGGAAGACTTAGTAACTTCAGTGCCCTCTCTAAACAAGTCTGTGATGACTGTCTACTTTGATAAAATTTACATTGCACAAAAAGAAACAAATAAAATATGTATGGAAATGTAAAACTGAATTTAGAAATTCAAAACAAAATGATTACAACACACTAAGACATCAGTCAGAGGTCTATTTCATGCATCAGGCTTGATTGTTGTCCTATATTTTACAAATATTGTATAAAACCAATAGAAATGACTTTTTATTTAGGGAAGGCAATGAACGGCACCCTATTACGCAGAAGGACATATACTGTGTCACTGAGATTTGCAGGTCATTAGATCCTCTATATATATCACAAAACATTTTTATATTCTTCATACTTATTAACAAATGATTCATTATTGTTAATTCATTTAGGGATTTGCAATTCATTTTTTGTTAACTTTGACAACAAACAAGAAGTCCAAAGTCGTATTGTATTTGTTTTACACCAACAACAGAAGCTGCAGTTACTTTACAATCCCAAACACAGAACAACTTCTCAAATAAACACAGCTTGTTTTAGATAATGAACAATTTAAAGTATTGACATTAAAGCAAATAACTTTACATATTGTATGAATTATAACTTTTTCCATAAATTGAAAAAACAAGTTTTTACTAAGCCCAGGAGGATGTGTTTTAATTTCTTTTTAATTTTTTAAGATGAGAACTCCAGTCCTTAAAAACAGACCAGAATGATAATCCCAGCATTACCATCCTCATCTGTTTTAGTGAAAATATAATAAAAACAAGGAAAAGTGTAAAAATGATATATTGATATTGAAGATGAAGTTACCTTCTAATAAGTTCTCAAACAGTATCTCTCCACATGTGGCCACAGCACAGTAGTAAGTTCCAGCATCAGACTGTTCTCAGCTCAGTCTCACTGGATCACTGCTGATGACTCCTGGGTGAGATTCCTCTGATCCAGGTCTGAACCAGTACACACGGTGTTTTCCTGCACAGCTTGAAGAAACAGCATGCACTGAGCACTGCAGAGAGTCTCCACTTTTGCCAACCATTGTAGTCAGACGAGTTTGTTTGGAGTTCTCCTCTATAAAATATTTGCAAGGATTAAAGGATGGATGTTGGTAAATATGTTCTCAAATTACAGCCAGAAATATGCTTAAAAATCATGTTTACCTGAAAAAAGTAAAAGAGTTCCAGATGCAAATTCTATGGCGTGGGACTTCACTTTTACACAGAAATATGTCCCTCTGTCCTCTTCTTTGACGTTATTAATGATGAGGTCAAACTTTTCCTTAGTTGCAGTCACAGGGAAGCGATCTTTTGTAAATGTCCCATTATAGTTGTATTTCTCATTTTTGCCCTTTGAGCTCACAATAAGTTGAGGTAACTTCCCTAAGCTCTGCTTAAACCATGCTAAGTCATGTTCTTTGTCTTTTACTGTGTTTTGATCACATGTTAATGTAACACTTTCTCTGTATTTCACTGTTTTCACATGAAGTTCAAGAGAATCAGATGATTGTACTGAAACAAAGAAAATTTATTTCATAAAATTAATTGCTTGAATAACAATCTGAAATTCATTATATTAATGATATTCTTAAATTTGTATCACAAAGAACTTATCCAAAGTACTCACCTGTTACAAAGAGACCAAACAGTGTGAAGACTTTGATCATTGTTCCTTTTCTAAAAGATGTGTGTAACTGGCCACTTGATGGTTCAATGACAAGAGAGTTTAAATGTGACATCACTGAATATTTCAAGGCTGAGGTTTGTTTGTTACTTACTGATAGTGAGCTGATAGTGAACACTACATGTTTAGTTCTACAATTAGGTCAGATAATGCGTGCAGAGTAAAGGAAACTGTTTTTATGATGCTTAATCGCCAACACATGTAGACATCCTCAGACATGTCATGTCCAATTGCGTCCAGTGTAGATTCTTTAATCCTTCTTGTTTAGAGAGGTGTAAATGTTTATGCATACAATAGCTATAATTGCTCCTATGATGTCTATTCCTGCAACAGTTACGTGAAGAGGTACTTGATATGTTGGCAAATACGATCGAAAGTAAGTAAGACACTTTCTTCTTCAGCCACCTAAAGTCTGTTACTCCTAATGTCCAGCCTCTGCATCATATCTCTCTGGTGAGGTGAGATCAAGGCTGAGCTTGAGCAGCGGTTACTTGAGGGTGATAATGAGTCACCCTGGGTTTGGTTTGCATATCTGATGGAGGTGAGGATGCAGTCAGTGTCATGTGTGTCAATGATGAGCTGTGAGCTGTTAATAAAGCTGTGATATCTGGTGATGTACACACTTAAGACCCTTCAAGAGCTTATTGATATTTCTCAAGGTGTATTCAAAATACTATCAGTCAAAGTCAAAGTAACTTTTTTGTCATCTCTGCCATATATTGTACAGGTATAAAGAGAGATGAGACGATGTGACTCCAATTTTCACAGTGCATACAACAAAGAACAGGGACAGATTTGGCATATAGAATAAACAATATATAAATAGAATATAAAATGTACACTTAAAACTAGAAATGGAGTGCCAAAAAGTAAACTTTCAAATAGAAGTAGACAGAGAGACAATTGGGATGCAGTATTAACCTACAACTGTGGTCTTGGAATTGACTTTTACACTGAATGTGCATGAGGTCAGTAACAGTTTCACTTTTAAAAATTCTATATTAAGTTTATTAATAAAACAGTATCTCTTAAAAAGTCTGACTAGCATTCAAGTAGGTTCAAGTTTTTGCAGATATTGTAACAGCAGTGGAGAACTAGAGTCTGTGTGATACTTTCAATAATTTGTGCAGATACAGTTAGTTAAAAGGTGACCAGTGATATGTACATTCAATGTTCAATAGTTGTGCAAATAATTAGCAGCAGTGCAAATATTTTAGCAAACATTGTAGCAGTAGTCATGAGAGGAGGATTACTATTCGATCATCAGGCATTAAATGTGTGCCAGTGACAGTACTGTACAGTTTGTAAGCATTATTCTTAAACATCTTTAGGGAGGCAGTTTCAGTGCAACATGAACGATATGGTCCGTATAGCAGCGGGTGCATCACAACGACAGTGTGCAGAGGTGCAAAAGAGTCAATTCACAGTCCAGGTGTGTGTGGGAGGGAGTGTGTTCAAGAGTCTGATGGCTTCGGGAGTCACGTGATGCCTTCGACCTAAGTGGCACAGTCTCGCTGAGCTCCCGCGAACATCGCGCTATTTTCACCCTTTTAAGCTGAACTGCGTGGCTATCTCACTGTAATTCTCAGCATTAAAGTCTTAACCATGTCAGGAACCAGTCCAGGTGCCTCCCAACTAGAAACTAGAGGGGGCCGCACGACGACAAAAGGCCAAGCGGCCGCTAATCAAGGTAACAAATATGGCAGATCCCCGGCCGTACAGTCCAGCCTTGCACAGCCTGTAACTGATAATTTAAGTGCCTTCTTGGACGAGAAATTCGCTAGTTTCGAATCGACGTTAGACTCAATTACAACCCGTTTAGAGGACAATACGACACGTATCACAGAAGCGGAGAGTCGCATCTCCCAGACTGAAGACAAAGTAGCGGAACTTCATAACAAGATTGCGGCGCTGGAAAAAACTGTACAGTCCCTCTCGGAGAGGGCAGAGGACGCCGAAAACCGCAGCCGGCGAGACAATATTCGCATCATAGGTTTGAAGGAAGGAGCGGAGGGTCGCAGACCTGTTGAGTTTTTCCAGACTTGGTTGCCGAAACTGCTGGGAATTGAGACCAAACATGACACAGTTAAAATTGACCGGGCGCACAGAACACTTGGTCCGCTCAAACCCAACCGCACACGCCCTGTGTTGATCAAGCTGCATAACTACTCGGACAAGACTAAAATACTGGCAGCTGCTAAGAAGAAGGGCCATCTCACATATGAGGGCAGTGACATTTTTATCACACAGGATCTGTCTGTCAAGGTCAGAGAGGCGAGACGGGCATACAACGACGTCTGCGGTCAGCTCATTCAAAGAGGAGTCCGTTTTGTGATGCACTACCCTGCCAACCTCTGTTTCAACTTTAACGGATCGGACTACTCCTTCCACTGTGCACAAGATGCACAGCTGTTTTTGAGTGGGTTGGACTAATATTGTTCTGCTTACACGAATGGAGGGGAGAAGCGCAGTATCCCTTTTTACACAATAGGTAAATATGTGGACAGACAGGTACTTTAAAGATACTTCACAGTTCATTTATAGACTTTGTTCTTGATTCTGTACCTGTTCTGTGCTGATTTGGTGCTGAGTGATTTACGGTGCATTTCTTTTTTTCTCCTGAATTCTCATTGTTCTATAATGAGCGATGTTATTTTTTCCCATTTGAAGTGTCCGGCTAGAGCTCATATGTCATAGCCGCTTAGTTACTGTTATGCAAGATTTAGCGTGATGGGAGCGGGGGGGATAGATAGAGTTTTACTCCGTCTTTCAGTGTGGTGTGGCTACTTTTTTTCACGTTCTCCACACATTCGCATTCGAGTTTGATTGTGGGGGCGGGAGGTGTTTATCAAACTTCGTTTTTGGGTGGTTATGGTTCTGTTTTGGGTGTTTCGTTGTTCTTTATTTTCACCATTCTCTGCTGTTCTAACAACACAAAACCCTTTTATGCTTGGATTTCTATATTATTAAGACTATTTCAATATAGTGGTGCAGTCTGATTATGAGTGATCTTAAATGTATTAGCCTTAATGTGAAAGGTATTAACCATGTTTTTAAAGGCAAAAACTTCTTTCTTTTTTTCAGAAGGAGAAATGTCAAATTGCTTTGTTGCAAGAAACCCACCTCTCTGACACAGAGCACATGAAATGGCGGAGAAACTGGGTTGGCCAAGTTTTTTTCTCTTCTTATAAGTCTAATAGTAGGGGAGTTGCAATTCTTTTTCATAAAAATCTCTCCTTTAAATTTGAAAAATCAGTTGCAGATAATGAAGGTCGTTACGTACTGCTTGAATCATCTTCAATCACGCATTCTGTTGGATCAGGTCCTGATGCTGTGATAGCGTCTGCCAGATGGGAGGAGTGTAAAGAGTCCATGTGAAGGATATGAGGGGTCGAACACGAGGCAAAAGGCCCTGCTGATGCATCGTTTGTGAAAGATATCATGCAGCGGGTGGAGAGATGCTCCGATGATGTTGCCAGCTGCTTTAACAATGCTTTGTAGCTGCCTGTGATCGGCAACTGTTACCAAACAAGATGGAGATGCAGCTGGTCAGGATGCTCTCTATGGTGCCCCTGTAGAACACGGTGGGAGGGGTGAGGTTGGCTCGCTTCTGCCATCTCAGGAAGTGGAGACACTGCTGTGCGTTTTGGGTGATGGAGGTGGTGTTGGTGGTCCAGGTGAATTTGGTGTTTCCTGAAGTCAACGATCATTTATTTGGTTTTGCCCACATTCAGCAACAGGTTGTTCTCACTGCACCAGGCAGCCAGCTGCTTAACCTCATCTCTATACACCAACTCATTGTTCTAGCTGATGAGCCCCACCATGGTTGTGTCATTGGCGAATTTGTTGATGTGATTTGAGCTGTGCAGGGTGGTGCAGTTGTGGGTTAGGACTGTGAACAGCAGTGGACTGAGAACACAGCCTGGTAGACTGGTGTTGAATACTGAACTAAAGTCTATGAACAGCAATCTAACATTAGAGTCTTTATTGTCCAAGTGTGAGAGGGAAAGGTGAAGTGCAGTGGATATTGCGTCCTCAGTTGACCTGTTTGGGTGACAGGCAAACTGCAGCGGGTCCAGTGAGTGGGGGAGGTTGCTTTTCACCTGTTCCATGACAAGTCTCTCAAAGCACTTCATGGTGATGGGGGTCAGAGCGATCAAACAGGAGTCATTCAGGCAGGATACTGAAGATTTCTTTGGCACTGGGACGATAGACTTGAAGCATACTGGGACAATCATCTGGCTTTTCATTGTGGTGCACTGTGTGCTGTGCTGTGTTGTGGTGTGTTCAATATGAAAAATATGAAAAATATTATGAATTTTTTAATATGGACCAATCTACCTTAATTACAACACTCAGAGGCGTCAGAAGCATTTGTAATGTGGGGGCACACACTGGCGGGGGTTCCGGGGGCCCTAATATTTTACATGGTAAATGTCCAAACGAAAACTTTTGAAATGTAGGGGGACATGTGCCCCCTCAAATATAATGGCAGTAATGCCTATGTAATGCCTAACACTGCATCACAGTTTTGAATGATTCTGGTCTAGGAGGCCACTGGAAGAAAGTTATATCAAACGAAGGGGTCAGAGATAATTGAAACAGCTATTGTTTAAAGCAGAGGACATTGTACTTAACTTTAGCATTGTGAAAGTCTGAAAACATAAATGGTCAGTGATCGAAACACAACAACACGCCACACTTCTACCCTCCATATTGCAGCTGACTCTTTTACTCCTTTTATTCCAGTCCCTCATTCTTTTCATTTTAACCTTGACCTATTAGACATGTCAAAACTCCCCCCCAAAACTGCCCCAATTTGTGGTTTCTGCATTTTTGTCCTTTTTTCACACCTCAAAAACCTGCCAAAGCAAATGGATGAAGTATTCTGTTTAAACCATAAGGTGTGAAAATATTTTAGCAGGGATGGTGCTCTGAAGTGGTGCTTTATTATAAGCCAGTTAAGCCAATCTATGAAGGCCAAAGGGAGTGTACCCACATAACATGCTGCATTCAAATTGTAATCTGATGTAACTTCATAGTTAAATATCAAATAAACTTATAATAACTGTTATTATTATTTTGCTTTGTAAGACACTACTACAATCAAGATCTAAAAACTGCTGCTTCATTTGTTTAATTTCAGATAGTTCCAGCAGGGGGTGCTAATATATTGACAAACAACAATTATTTCTCACACATTCTGGACTCCATCCCTTCACCTCTTGACCTTTCAGCCTTTTAAAGCTGTAAAGCAAAGACCACCTTTGATTGCTTGGAAACAAAGAAAACCTTGTTGATCAGCTTGCATTGAGTCACCACAAAACACAAGCCCAGATATCATTCATTTTAAACATCTAATTAGCTCCTGAGTATCTTATTTGAGTCAAACTCCACACAGAGGGACCCTAAGGCCAACCCGGAGCCCAAAACCAGGACCTTCTCGCTGTGAAGCCGCAGCACTAACCACTTCACCACTGTGCCGCCCTCATTATTTTTTGTCATTATTGTTATTTGTCCTTAAAACCCACTTATGCAGTTTCCACCAAGATTCTGACATTCACAAATGTTTTCCTATTTGAAATTAGTTCTTTGGTAAGAACAAGATCTACAATTAGTGAAGAGCACTTTAAAATATTACTGCATGCCTGTTTGTGCAAATATTGTCTTATTAGGTTTTCTTCTGTTTTACAATCGTATGATATTCTACATATGAATGTAAGGAATAAAAAATAAATGAAAAGAAAAGAAAATATTGAACAATTATCAGTAAATGAAGCCCATGCTTATTGACTTGAGGGTGTACTTGCTCAGTGTTGAAAACTAGTCAGATGCAGACTCACACAAACACTATGACCTTTTGACCAAGATGACTTTAATGTGCTTTAATGCTTCTGTTATTAAAATTAGTTTTACAATAAAATGCAACATTGTTTTAACTCATACATCATACATGTAGCACAGTGTTAAAATCCATATCTACCTTTGCTTGTTCAAAAAAGTTCATGGTTTAACTATCTACGAGATATGGCTGGGAGCTGCTGGTCCGCTAAAGTTCACCTCAGCAGATCTCAGTCAGAACTGAAGTGTCTCTTCCTGTCTTTTATTCAACAGGAAATGATGCTCCACCCAGTGTCTCCTCCTCTTCTGTCATGCTCCACTCATACTACCACGTTTTAGGGTAAGAGGTAAGTCTGACACTGGCCAGAAAAAATTGCATTAGGACAATCGTCTTTAGTTTACAAATCATTTATGAGGTTACACAGAAGCAAACTATTGGATGCATTCATTTTTAAAGTTATTTGAGTAGTTGACACATACATGATTTGTTTATTTGATTGTTTTTACCAGTTGTTCATTTTTAGTGTTTCAGTAGTTTATTAAGACTTCTATCAGATGGAAATGCACTCGACTCATCCATCAGAAACATAAGATGAAAGGATAATAAGATGAAGCAGGGATTTAAATGTTTCACAAATCAAACTGGAATTAATCAGTGACTTTAATTTCTGGAGGGCAGCATTTCATCCAGGAACAAATGAGCTGTCGTTCCTGTACATGATTACACTGTAAATCTCTGTCCATGGTGCTGAAAATTCCTTTCCTAAGGATACTGTGAACTCCAAGTTAATGCCTACACTACCAGTCAAAAGTTTGGACACACCTTCCCATTCAATGTTTTTTCTTTATTTTCATTACTATTTACATTGTAGATTCTCATTAAAAGCATCAAAACTATGAATGAACTGTGTAAGGGCTACTTGACCAAGAAGGAGAGTGATGGAGTGCTGCGCCACATGGCCTGGCCTCCACAGTCACCTGACCAAACCCAATCGAGATGGTTTGGGATGAGATGGACCGCAGAGTGAAGGCAAAAGGGCCAACAAGTGCTCAGCATCTCTGGGAACTCCTTCAAGACTGTTGGAAAAGCATTTCAGGTGACTACCTCATGAAGCTCATCGAGAGAATGCCAAGAGTGTGCAAAGCAGTGATCAAAGCAAAGGGTGGTTATTTTCAAGAATCTAAGATATAAAACATGTTCTGGGTTATTTCACACTTTTTGTTTACTACATAATTCCATATGTGTTCATTCATAGTGCCTTCAGTGAGAATCTACAATGTAAATAGTCACGATAATAAAGAATAAAACATTGAATGGGAAGGTGTGTCCAAACTTTTGACTGGTAGTGTAGATCCCAGACTGGAAACAATTCCCCTTTCAAAAACGGAATAACAAGATTCACTACCTCATAGGCCTGAGTGCATAGAGTTGCTTCTGCCATAATCTAGTGGAATTTAATGCAATTTAATTTGCTTAGTTTTGACCAAAAATGCATCACAAATAATAATGAGGGATCATTTTTTCTCTCTTTTAACACCAGTTGGATTTTCTGTCTGAAAAATGATCTAGTAAAATAACGATTTGCTTTTTAAGTTAGGTTTGTGAAAACATTTAATAAGTACAAGTTTCTCTGCTTTTTGTTTTGCCTCAGAATGAAAGAATTTCTAGATAAGATTGACCACATATTTGTCAGAGCTGTGTCTTGGTGTCTTGGACATTTTTTCTTTTTCACACCCTCAGCTCAAATAGCGTCAGCTAGCTGCCATAAATAGAAGCGGAGATATGATCAAGGCCTTTGTAGGTTTAAAGAGGAAGTCCTTGCAGAATGATAAAATGCTTACCATTTTGATGCACTATATATGTTAATGTAAAATATATGTTAATGTGTATGTGATTGTTAGCTTTTCTTTGGACGATGCCATTTCCTGGCAATTTTTCCATTTTATCTCATCTGCAAAACCAGGTTATTAAGTGATTAGAGGAATCTGATCGTTCTGAGTCTCCTCCACTGCTGTTAAAATATCTGCACAAACTTGATCCAACTTAAATGTTAGTCATACTTTTTAAGAGATACTGTTTTATTAATAGACTGTATAGAGTTTTTCATATTGAAACTGTTACTAACCTCATGCACATTCAGTGCAAAAATCAATTCGAAGACTTTACTGTAGTTGTAGGTTAATACTGCATCCAAACTTTTACCTCTAGTTTAAAGTTATATTTAATACTCAATTTCTAGTTTAAAGTGTATATTTTGTATTCTGTTTGTGTATTGTTTATTCCATGTGCCCTATTTGTTCTTGTTTCCCTGTTTCTTGTTGCACTGTTAAAACAGGAGCCACGTCGTCTCTGTATATCAGTACAGTAAATAGCAGAGATGACACTAACGTTTACTTTGACCTTGACTTTGACTTTGATGTTTTTTTTAGAAGAAATCCCCAATCTATATTAAGTAGTGACTCTCTGGGAATGGGTTTGACCTTTGCTGATCTTTGTTAATGTGATAGAATATACACATATCAAACAAATGGCAAATAAAAAGTAAAGTAGGCTTCCAAGGAGAAGATTTAAGTATAATCTGAAGTAAAGTAAGATCTAAGAATCTTCTATAGTAAGAACTAAAGATTTAGAAGTGCTGTGAACCATGTGCATTAAGTGTCAAGAATTGTTTCCAAGTCATCTAAACTTTATCATTTGATTAATATAGCAGTCAAGATTAAAAATATATATATATTATGATATTGGCCATAATGATACCCATAACCCATCTTCTAAAACAATCCATAATCAAACCCATAAGTAAAAACAGATAAATTTGATCTGATACTCTTAATGCTGAAAATATCTATGAATAATTATCAGCTTTTATTTCCTCTTCGTATGTTTATGCTTTAGTTGCTATCAACAGGACAAGGTGTTGTGGTCTTCGGCTATGGAAAAAGAAGCAGGGTGCATTGTGCGGTTTTGATGCACACTAGCATGTGAGAATAGAGCTATCTTGGTCAGTGTTGTGGTTGGAAACAGTCAAGCGTTGTTGTGTCCACATGCAAACCTGCACGTGCAGTCATACAAACACAAGGTGATACAAAGTGATTAAAAGTGTGACTTTGTTGCTGCCTGCACATTATAACTAGATGTAGCATCATGGCTGGTGCATAAAATCATTGAAATAAAATCATTGGTGCAAAAACATTGAAATAAAAACTATAAAATAACTTTTATTATTAATATTTTGCTGTTAATTCTTTAAAGCACAAACTGCCCAAAATCCTTAGTTAACATTAAAATTAGGCCTTTCAAGAACTTTATACTTTTAATGTTGAAATATTGCTTATTAATGTGCTTCAATTTTAATACCGAAGGCCTAACGCTGATCCGCTGAAGTTAACCTCGGCAGGTTTCACAGCAGAATGAGGTGCTTCTTCCTGTCATTTATTGAACAGGAAATGCATCACTCACTGTCTCCTCCTCCTCTGTCATCCTCTACTCACAGTGTCACCTTATTTGGAAGAAGGCTGCTGTGGTTTGTGGTCTGCTCTAAAAGCTGTATATGTTTTGCCACCGTCCTAATAAAGAAATCCAAATCAAAAGAAAGAAACTATAAGTACAACAAGGGTCATAGTTTTCTCAGAAGATATTAATTTAGGATGGAGGAATGATCTTTGAAGTACAGCATCTCAGTGGTGCCACAGAAGATAGAAATCGTTTACCAGACCTTTTGGCCTTTCTCTCTATGCCCATTTTTAATGGACAGCAATGCAAACTGACCTTTGAGTGACCTGATGTAAAAAGAAACTTTAGTTCCAAATTTGAATATGTTATTTCCCAAAATAATGGCATTTTCTGAGCATTAATTTTCTTATGAAGCCAAGGAGGTGGCATCCTACTGGTAATGTTCTTGGCTATGTGTCACAAGTCTGGATGTATTTTATCTTCACTAAGCAAACCAACCAAAAATGTACTCCAAAATGTACCTTTGTTTGGTTAACACACCATTAAACATATTTTTTTCTGTGGGGGCAGTTGGTGGCGTAACCGTAGGGTGTTCACCCTGTGATCAGAAGGTCACAGGTTCGGATCAAGGGTCAGTAAAGTTACCACTGAGGTACTCATGAGCAAGGTACCATCCCCAAGCACTGCTTCCCGGGTGCTTGTTAGCTGCCCGCTGCTCCTTCACGGATGGGTTAAATGCAGAGGTCACATTTGGTTGTGGTGCTGTGGTGTGTTCACAATGACAATCACTTGCACCATATTACTGACTAATTCACTCTAAGGTTAATGCTGTAAAAGTAAATGTCACAAAATCTATATTTTTTTCTGTATTGTAGGACTTCAGGTAAAGGGCAGTTAGTGGCGCAACAGTTGGAGTGTTCGCCCCGTGATCAGAGGGTCGGTGGTTCAAATCCCAGGACCGGTAAAGTTACCACTGAGGTACTCATGAGCAAGTTACCGTCCCCAAACACTGCTTCCCTGGCGCTGCCCATGTTAGCTGCCCACTGCTCTTTCACAGATAGGTCAAATGCAGAGGTCACATTTGGTTGTGGTGCACTGCTGTGGTGTGTTCACGATGACAAATAATCACTCATTAAAGACTGCTTAACCTCTAGCACATATTCTACTTTTCTTTTCTCTGTTGTCAACCTGATCTACAACTACATTTAGAGTAAGAAATTACTTTAATTTAGTTGATTTCGTGTGAATTGTGTCATAGGAACACATTTTAGTAACCTTTAATCCAAGCTCCCAATATACACTGTCCGGGGAAAAAAATGAGGCAGACAGAGTTTCTATACGTACATTTTTATTACAGTTTCTATATGTACTGTCAGCTTCATCCTTCATACAGTGTATAACAATAGTGAATACTGTGTTTAAAGCAAAGACTTAAGGTGCTTATGAGAGCAGGTAGCGTCTAGTTGCAAACCACAAACAAGGGAATAGCCGTCTCCTTCTAAACTGTACACTGGACACAGACAATGCATACAATACTGTAAAAAGTTTGACTTTTTTCACTGGGATTTGTTACACAAGAAAAGTAATCATAAAACATGCAATACATTGTGTTTGCCTCATTTTTTGCCTCATGTTTGCCCAGGATTGTTTTGCTAATAGATGTAAACTGTGAGAATTGTTGCTCATTTAAAATTGTCATTTGTCATTTTCCAATTTGTCAGTTGCACCAACAACTTACCTTTTTAACTTTGCTCCTTTGCAGGGTTAGAACTTGATGTTCATATTAAACTAAAATCAAATATGAAGATTTTGTGATTTGCTTTGATGATCCTCTGGTCTGGAAACTGTTTAAATATTTGTAAGAAAAAACACGGCAATAAGGCAGATGGGTCTAACAATGAGGCTTTGTGGCACAACTAATACACAAATAAACCAATTTTATAAACGAAATTAGGCCTAAGATCAATCGTATGTGTCGTTCTTATGTGTTGTGTTGCTTTAAAGATTGAGGGGTTGTTGAAGAAATACAGTTGATGTCCACACTAAAGCCACGCCTCTGAAATAAAAGTTTGATTGACTTGATGCTGATGCAGACACCTGTCAACCACCAGACAAAAATGTATCTCTTTCCATCGCCCACTTTGGTTCTCTCTCTAATATGTGAGTATATTTCCACTGTATTCTACTCCCTTGTAATGTCTTTCAAATGTAGAATGTATAGATTGTTTCTGATTTCTTTGTGTTTTTGTTTTTATTTCAGATTTCGCTCTTGTTGAATGGACACTCGCATTGACAGTGAATTTTGGGCAAAGTGTAACTTTGCTTTGTTCAAACATCTTGAAAGAGCCGAGTTACCTCGCCTGGTACAAACAAGCCAAAGGCTCTCTCCCACTTTGTATTGCAACTATCAAGTATCATAGTGATAGCAAAGCCAAAGTTACATATTTAAATGGATTTCAAAAAGACCACTTTGAGATGGCGTTGAACAACAATATTTCATCACTGAAAATTACAAAAGTGGATCCGTCTGATTCAGGCCTTTATTACTGTGGAGTTTTTGTTCAGAAACACATGTACTTCTACAACGTGTCATCTTTATACATCAAAGGTAATGTCAACTTTTAAAAATACATTTAAACAAAAATATTTCACTGCTACAAACAATGGCACGTCTGTTTTATTACGTTGTATTGTGATGCGTCACTTAAAAACAGTAGTTCATGTGTAAAAGTGATCTTTATAAATATATATAAATAAATGTTTATAAACCACCACAAATTATTCCATGTATGTTTTTTGTTCATTAAAAAAATGGCATCATGACTATAAAGGGAACAGCTCAAATGAAGCAGTGCCAAACGGTAGGAATGTTTCCTTTAATTTTCTTTGTTGTACAAGCCGTTTTGTAACCTCTTACACCACTTTTAAATGTGAATCTTATTTCTTAAGATAAACAAATACAGAAATCAATATGGGATCATCACTGTAATGTCTTTGCACTGGTCCTGAGCACCACCCTGGTTATTTCTCTCATCATCCATGCAATATGTGTGATCACCAGATTGAAAAAACAAAATAAAAAAGGAAGAGGTACAGTATGTGGCAAAATGTTTTCATCTGAATTAAATGTTTTATAAATTAAATTGATTTTTCTATTACAATATATATACTTGACCACAAACTTCAAACATTGTTACTGACCAACATTTAGCTGTCTCCAATATTAATTTGTTTTGTTCATAGATATTCATGCAAAATCACATTATTCCCATGAAGAGGTAATACAATCCTGCTATTTTGTAGCATTTATCATGTACTACACAGTAGCATTAATCACTCCTATTTACTTTGCTCATCTGTATTTGATGTATATGATATATTTTGTCATTTATGGACCACTTGGATGAAATTAAGGTCAAAAAAGTATTTGTGAGGTGAGACGCGATCATACTGAACTCAAACCAATTTAAGCCCCGACTACAGACAACACCTTATCTGGCATTTAACCAGTGCTGGAACAGGGCTTCACTACCATATATAGATCAAAAGAATAGACGGATACATAAATCTTAGTATTCTTATAAGGATTTATGCATTATTGCATTCAAATCATAAAACGTATGGACTAAACCAAATTGAGTTTGCAAAACAGCATACAAGAGAGAGCTGGTGCTGTATTAAAAGCATCCTCTGTATTGTATATGTACTTACTTACCGGCCTTTTATCTCATTCACGATGAAGCAGCTGTAGTCAATAGTTTATAATCTTCAACTGAAATGAATGTACGTTGTGTACATGAATAAAGGTTATTGTTTTCTTTTCTTTTTTTCCCTGTAGGTGGAATGTCCAGACACTTTAAACTACTCCTCACTAACTTTCTCCAAAAAGAAGGGCAAGAGGACAGAGAAGAGGGAAGTGGCAGAAAATGTTGTATATGCAGCAACAAGATAATTACCCTGATTTCATGATATGCTTCTTAAAAACTCACCAAATGTCTTGATTTAGACAATAGGTACAAAAATAGCTGTCCTCATTATCAATTATTTTAAAATTGTTGACATAAAGTAGCTTTGGCGTGAAATGTAAAATATAAAACATGCTATATGTGTTGTATGTGTTAATATGTAGAATGTGTTTTCCTAATGTGTTTTAAGTAATAAACACAATCTATATTTAATTAAAAACATTTGTAGATGATTAATTATAGTTATTATTTAAGAGTTGAGGACTGTTTTGCAAACTTTTACAGATACTGTTTGCCTTGTGTAAAAAAAACTGCAAGCTGGATGCTTTAATTTTCAACAAAACATGACAAATATCAAGACATGAAGATATATTAACAACAATAACACTGCACCTAAATTAACATTACAACAATCTTCTACATAAATTGTTTCACTTCCCGTTCTTTTCTGGATTAGGACGGTGTGGTCATGACGTTATTGTGTAGTAGCAGTGATTAGTAGTTGCCTGCTCCTCCCCTTGACCACTGCCACATGTATGTTGACACACCTATTCTCATTTCTCATGTTTTCATTAAACAGGTGACAAATAAATAAAAACATTTTCATCATATATATATATACACTGTCATATATATAGCACTGCTCCCCTGGGTGCCTGTTAGCTGCCCACTGCTCCTTCAAGGATGGGTTAAAATGCAGAGGTCACTTTGTTGTGGTGCAGTGTGCTGTGCTGTGGTGTGTTCACAATGACAAATAATCTTTCACTTTCATAAAAGTTCATTATATTGGGGGACCCGACGGTCAGAATGAGTCGGAGTCTTGATGGTTCTATTTATCAGATATTAATTATGTTGACAAACATCAAAATATTGGATTTTTCTTTTATCTTATATGAAACAGTGCTAGTCTTCAAATAATCTCCAAAAAAAAAATCGCTATTTTTGTGATGTTTTTCAACATCGCATTCAAACAACAGAACGCATTCGACTCATTGTTATATAAAGCAGATCGGGTCACAAATGATCTTGAAGTACTTAGTTTTACTACGTTTTAAGAACGTAGTGGCATTTTCATTCTAGTACCTAAACCCAGCTTTGATTGCTCTAGGGTTAGGGTTATCTAAGTATCAGTATATGAAACCTCTTTACACTCTGTTGCACCTCTGCTGTTCATACATCACTGTCGTTGTGATGCACACACTGCTATATGGACAATCTCATTCATGTTGCACTGAAACTGTCTCCGGAAATATGTTTACAAACTGTACAGTATTGTCATTCCAAACTGCTGCTGATCTGGCATACATTTAATGGCAGACAATCAAAACAGTAATCCTCCTCTCATGACGAATGCTACAACACTGCTATAGTATCTGCACAATTTTTTTGCTCTGCTGCTAATTGAACATTGAATGCACATATCACTGGTCATCTAACTGACTGTATCTGCACAAATTACTGAAAGTATTGCACAGACTCTGGTTCCATGTGCCCTGTTGTTCTTTGTTCCCTGTTACTTGTTGCACTGTGAAAACTGGAGCCACGTCGTCTAGTCTCTCTCTATGTCTCTACAGTATATAGCAGAGATGACAATAAAGTTTACTTTGATTTTGATATTGACTTTGACATACACACACAACACTTTCACACACACACACACACACACATACACACACACACACTATGTATTACTATCTTCGTGAGGTCCTTCCATACACTCCCATAATGACTAAAGTACATCATTTTACACCTAATCCTAACCCTAACCTTAACCTCAGTAACCAAAAGCACATCTTTTACCTCTTTTAGTTTCTCAAATAAAACAAGCACATTTTCTATAAAGTCATTTTTCTTCATGGGGACCTCTCAAATGTCCCCACAAAGCCCAAAAAACCAGATAAAAGTGATTTTAGGGGACAAAAGGGTCCCCACAATGCGATAAATACATGGCCCCACACACACACACACGTCGACTGCTAGTGGAGTGAGTTTAGCTGGTATTATTATTATTATTATTGTTGTTATTGTTATTATTGTATGTACATGGGAGCATGTTATAATATTATATATTTATTCATTTTTTATTTATTCATCTTTTGTATATATTATGTAATTTTTGTCTTATTTATTATTATTTTGTTTGTTTCTTTTGTTTTTTTTGGTTTTACTTTTTTTTTTTAGCTTTTGTCATTGTTATTGTTGTTGTTGTTGTGTGTCTCCCCCCACCTTTCCCCTCTCACATGTTGTTCACTTTCCTGTCCCTTCTTAATGTGCTTTGTCTGTCAGAATAAATCTACAATATGCAATATGATCAGATTTCCACACTCCTCCATTGCAGAACAAATCTACATAGGGCAATCAGACCAAAAATTCTGATTGTCTAATGCAACAGGACAGGACAAGTAAAGTAAAACTATTAATACTACAAACAAAATGACACAATTAAAATGAAATCCTGTAACGTGTTAAGTTTTTACAGACAACAGCGCATAAGTTTGATACGTGTAAACAACCAAGGAGCTCGTATGGAGGCTAGTTCAACACCCTTTTGTAATTCCAAAAATAGTTGCATATTAAAAGATCTGTAGCTGCGTGTCCTGTACAAAAGCCACTCCTCTTTGAAAGATGAAGCAGATTACTTTAATGTCAACGCAGGAAACTAGAGCGGTGGAACTAAAAATGATTAGCTTTTCTTCCTCTGCTTTTGTGTGCTATGTAATATGTGAGTACTGCATTTATTCCATTTTTATTTCTCTCGCTGGTAATGTAAAAATAAAAATAATTTTTAGATCTTTTTAATAGAAGCAAGTTTCCATATTTGCCTTAAAAAGTGTTCTTAGAAAAGTGATTTAGAAAGCAGGCCATAAATATACAAAATATTTTATCAGAGGATTAGACATTATTTAATAAAAAATGTAATTATTTCTGTGACACTGTAAACTCAATATTTACTCTGATTTTTCCAGGTTTGATTCTCATTCAATGGACAGCTCAGAATTTTGGACTGACCGTGAATGCTGGAGAAAATGTAATTTTGTACTGTCCGAACATCTTAAAAAAGCTAAACTTTATTGGCTGGTACAAACAAACAAGCAGCTCTCTACCGCGCTGTATTGCAACAGGTGTCCATGGATTTAATAATGCTGACCATCCTCATCTTAATGAATTTCCAAAGCAACGTTTCGAGATGACAATGAATAACACATGTTTATCCCTTAAAATTGTGAAAGTGGATCCATCTGATACAGGTCTTTACTACTGTGGAGCTTTTGTAGACAGTCATATGCAGTTCTACAATGCTTCATATTTACATGTTAAAGGTAAGGTTGTGATCAAATTTGGAAACATACCAAACATGGAATAAAAGTATAACATTTAAATTCTTGTTTATGGTTTAAAGTTAGTTTCTACATGTGGATCGATGGACTGTTTTGATCAATATAAGCTTTCTCACCCAAAATGATATTTTACACACTGCACTTCTGTATGCACTGGATAGATTTATTTCATGTGTTAATCTATAATGCAAAACCTTGTTACATTATGAATTAAAGGAAGAAAAACATCTCACATAGAGAATGCTCTTAAAGGAAAATGTTTTTATTTATACTGTTTATCAAACTTAATTTTCTTTGTTATAGTTGCACTGTTTTTTTCTTATAATGTTTCCTGATCAGATCATGGAGAAATATCTGCATCTTCAGAAGACAGTGGCTGTAACATCTTTTTCATATTGACGGTGGTGCTGAGCATCATCATTTTCATTCTTCTTCTTATATGTGTGATACTGATCAGGTTCAGTTTAAAATGGAAAAACAAGCAGGAAACAGGTAAGAGAATTATGATTTTTATTCATCTTATACATGTAAGTTCAATTTATCTTATCAAAATTAAACCAAATGTGATCAAAGAGATGGGCTAACATACTGGGTCACTCATAAAGGTGAGATCGGACATTTTGTCTATTTATACAAGAACATTTTGCTACTTCTTTCAGGAGTTGATGTGCATACCAACTATCGTCACCAAGAGGTAAAACTACCATATAATATATCTTCACATTTATATATAATGGAACCCAATTAACAAACAGCGTCCCAGCCAATAAATTGCTTCATCCAATGGCAGAAAATTAATCATGTAAGATAGTTGTTCTGGATGTTCAAGACTTAAAGGCAGACAAATGCTGCATCTACTGAATCACCATTCATCAACTCTGTGATATATCTCAAACAAGCCACCTTGAATGATTATGGAGTGATGAAATTAGTTTTTATTATTACTATGATTATCACTATTTAACAAGCAGTGACTACACAAACTAAACCCTACATTATAGAAAACAAAACCTTTCATATCTTCCAGGAATGCCATTTTATAGTGAATCACCAGTGTTCAATAGCATCCAAAATCCAGTCAAAAAATCAGATAAAGATGGCTAATGCAAAATGATTTCATGTTATGAGCGTGTTCTTTGCTGTTATATAATGGAAACGTTTTTATTCAGGAAGAAGATCCAGAGATGTTGAACTATTCCACTCTAGTGTTTTCCAAAAGAAAGAACAAGAGAACAGAAATCAAGGAACTAAATGTCGTATATGCCGCAACACGATAAATTCACCATTTTGCATGTATGAAATGTGTAAGACTTTTTTTTCATTTGTGAATGAAAATTGGGAAATGAAAGCGTTACAGTGCGCAATACCTTGCTGTTTCTACAAATCAATGTTGTTACAGATGCTATTTTTTTTGTTTATGGCTTCTTTCGTGTAACAATGTTAAAATGTGTCTAAACAAGTAAATTCATTTTTATATAAAGTTACATAAAAAATTTTAATTACTGAACGTATACATACTGAATTTTAACATCTGTGCACTTACTCGAATTTATGAAATATGATGCTGTTGGTAGAATGAAAGCGTTACAATGCACAAAATCTTGCTGTTTCTTCAAATCAATGTTGTTATAGATACTATTTTATTTATTTATGGCTTCTTTCAGGTAACAATGTTAAAAAATGTGTAAATGGCATAAATACAAATATTTAATAGTCAAATTGTTAGTCAGTTCAAATTTGGCAAAGGCATTCAGAAAACAACAATTAAGTTATACTAAAAGCATTTTGATGGACCACCATGTGGATTGGTCTGAATGAGAACCACTGTTCATTCAATAAAGACTTCATAACGAACATTCATCATTGGGCACATTTGGTAAAAACACACTGCTTTCTGCATTAATGACATTTTTAATCTGCGGTACTTGTTTTTAAATGCTATTTCATTGTTATAAGTAACTGAATAAAAGTATTTGTGGTTGAGAGAAAGAGATGAAATTTAAAATGTGATTTAAATGTATATTCTAAGTTGGGAATGTGCCGGTGGAGAGGTAAGGACATTTGGAATAGGTGAGTATGCTGGCCATGAAGTGCAATAGCATTGGCTAGGGGGCAGTACAATATGGAATTGGTGTATACAGGCAATATCATTTAAAATGAGAGGCGCTTGGCGTGAAGGGTGAGCTGGGTACTCAGGGTGGTACAATTTAAAATACCATTTTTGGGTAGTTGGTAGTGTAATGGTCAGGAAGTTGGCATCTTGATGACAGAGTCACCGATTCAAATCCCGGTGGCCCTCATGAGCAAGGAACCATCTCCAATCATAGCTCCCCAGATGCTACCCATGTCAGCTGCCCACTGCTCTTTCACATATGGGTCAAATGAAGAGGTCACGTATTATTGTGGTGCACTGTATGTTGTACTGTGGTGCGTTCATAATTACAAATGATCAGTTACTACAACCCCAATTCCAATGAAGTTGGGATTGTTGTGTAAAACATAAATAAAAACAGAATACAATGATTTGCAAATCATTTCCAACCTATATTCAATTGAATACACTACAAAGACAAGATATCTAATGTTCAAACTGATCAACTTTATTGTTGTTTTGCAAATCTTCATTCATTTTGAATTTGATGCCTGCAACACGTTCCAAAAAAGCTGGGAACGGGGCATGTTTACCACTGTGTTACATCACCTTTCCTTTTAATAACACTCAATAAGCGTTTGGGAACTGAGGACACTAATTGTTGAAGCTGTGTAAGTGGAATTCTTTCCCATTCTTGCTTGATGTACAACTTCAGTTGCTTAACAGTCCGGGGTCTCCGTTGTCGTATTTTGCGCTTCATAATGCGCCACACATTTTCAATGGGAGACAGGTCTGGACTGCAGGCAGGCCAGTCTAGTACCCACACTCTTTTACTACGAAGCCACGCTGTTGTAACACATGCAGAAGGTGGCTTCGCATTGTCTTGCTAAAATAAGCAGGGATGTCCCTGAATAAGACGTTGCTTGGATGGCAGCATATGTTGCTCCAAAACCTGTATGTACCTTTCAGCATTAATGGTGCCTTCACAGATGTGCAAGTTACCCATGCCATGGGCACTAACACACCCCCATACCATCACAGATGCTGGCTTTTGAACTTTGCGCTGATAACAATCCGGATGGTCCTTTTCCTCTTTGGCCCGGAGAACACAATGTCCATGATTTCCAAAAACAATTTGAAATGTGGACTCGTCAGGCCACAGCACGCTTTTCCACTTTGCATCAGTCCATCTCAGATGAGCTCGGGTGCAGAGAAGCCGGCGGTGTTTCTGGTTTTGTTGATATATAGCTGTTGCTTTGCATGGTAGAGTTTTAACTTGCACTTGTAGATGTAGCAACGAACTGTGTTAACTGACAATGGTTTTCTGAAGTATTCCTGAGCCCACGTGGTAATATCCTTTACAGAATGATATCACAGTCGTTTTTAATGCAGTGCCGTCTGAGGGATCGAAGGTCACGGGCATCCAATGTTGGTATTCGGCCTTGCCACTTATGTGCTGAGATTCTCTGAATCTTTTGATGATATTATGGACAGTAGATGATGAAATCCCTAGATTCCTTGCAATTGTACATTGAGAAATGTTATTCTTAAACTGCTGGACTATTTGCCCACGCAGTTGTTCACAAAGTGGTGAACCTTGCCCCATCTTTGCTTGTGAAAGACTGAGCCTTTTGGGGATGCTCCTTTTGTACCCAATCATGACAAACACCTGTTTCCAATTAACCAGTTCACCTGTGGAATGTTCAAAACAGGTGGTTTTGCAGCATTCCTCAACTTTCCCAGTCTTTTGCTGCCTCTGTCCCAGCTTTTTTGGAACGTGTTGCAGGCATCAAATTCAAAATGAGTGAAGATTTGCAAAACAACAATAAAGTTGATCAGTTTGAACATTAGATGTCTTGTCTTTCTAGTGGATTCAATTGAATATAGGTTGAAAAGGATTTGCAAATCATTGTATTCTGTTTTTATTTACGTTTTACACAACGTCCCAACCTCACTTGGGGTTGTATAAAATCAAGAGCAGGTGTGCTGAGCAACAAGGGTAATAACATTTGAAATGGGGGGAAGAGGGTGTTTGAAAAGCAGCTAAAGTTACATTTGCTAAAAATAACTTGGTTTTCAGCATGCCATTCTGAATTCTCTTATGAATTTCTTATTCAAACATCATAACGAAAGCATCAGGTTAAACTGGTACCAAAGTGAATACAGTGTTTTTGTGCAAAATTATAATTAAATGGAACATGACATTTGGACCACTTTTTACGCTACATATTCTCAGACACCTAGTTTATTTCTAAAACCAAACACAATAAAAGCACCAAACAGAGTGTGGTTACAGTCCTTCCCATGATGTAATGAAAGGAATAAACAGCTGTACAATGTCAATCATCCTGCAAAGTGTAAAATATATATTAACCATCCTATTATGTTGCGGGTCAAATTGACTCATTTTAAACAAAAAAAAATCTTTAAAAAATAGTTTAAAGTATTTTTTCAGTATGAAACTCCATGTGCTTGGCTTAATCAGGGTAATCAACATATGAAATAAAAATGGTTAATTTCTCATATGTGCAACTCCCCTGCATGTGTATATTACATAGATACTGTTGGGGTCATTTGGAATAAAAAATAATCAATGTCATGTAAAACTTTTGTTTTATATGTAGGTCTTTCCAATGTTCATTAAAAAAGTTGTAAAATGTATTTTTTATGAAAAGCAAGTGAATTAACCTCATTAAACAATGACCTGTGAAAGGTAAATAACACCATTACACCAAATATTGTTTGAAATGGATAGTAAAGGAGTAAATAATGAAATATAAGCAATTTTTATTGGGATTTTTTGCTTTCTGAAACTTTTGGATAATTAAACATGCCCCTGGTGAAATTGACCCAGGAACATCAATGGTGTTCCTGAGAAATGAACATAACAGAAGGGTTAAGTGTTGCAATCAGTACTGAGAGCAAAATCAATTCTGTTGATGTCGCACTTCTCCATATATAACTGTTGGCTTCTTGGCTTCTGTCTTTTTTTGTACATTTCTTTTCTGTTTGTTTGCAAATGTGAGCGCAGCGTAGTTTACTTCATCCGGGTTCTGTTCAAAAAGAACATTGTAAAGAATTATATGATTTTATTCTTACAGACGTATTGCAAATTTATTGATATTTTTGGTAAGTGATTAACTGCAACCTACATTATCACTTGAATCACTGGATACATCTGTAACATGCAGAAAATGTATAGAATTATAGCATATATAAAAATGTATATGAACACAATTATTACGCTGTTTATGCTTCATTAAAAAATGTATGAGTTGTAATGTCTTTTCTTACCTTTTTTATTCTTTTTTAAGCGCTGATGTTGAAAAAATACAATGAAGAGAAATATTGACGCCACATTTGTTACTGCTAGCACTGGTACAAGGTAGTCAAACAGCAGCAACTTTCCTAACATTACCAGAAAAAAGTTAAAATATAAACATTAATAATAAATATAGTAATCTACATGTACTTTAATATGCAACAAAGTATTTTAAATGACAAAAATTCTACTAAATCAAGTGTATTTTTTTCAAGATGACAATGATCAAATCAGACCCACCATCTTTCTTTTCAGGAACTGTTCTTTGTTCAGTTACTGTAAAAATGTGAAGAGAATTTTCAATATATATGTATAATAGATTCTTCTAGCAAAACTCACACTTTCTGATTTCAAATGGTTCTCTCCAGACAGACAACACTTTAAAAAAACTATTAAATAGAATTATAAAATAACTTTATCAAAACTTTATTAAAAATATCTTTCAGTACTTAATTAGACACTTACATTGTGCTTATGATATAAAAACTCATAATTCAGTCAGATACAAAGTTTAAAAATATTGAAATGAAAATAAAATTAAACATCTAAAAATATTGAAATTAAAGTTTTACTTCAGTGAGAAATCACTCTTAACATCTTAATACATAGGTTTAAAATAAATGTCAGAATATTATGTACAGCAAGTAGAAATGATGACACATTATTGAAAGCTTTGTTGTCATGTATATAAAGTCAAAAGTTAATTGTTCCACTGCTGTGACATTTAGCATTGATAACCATTATTTAATCATTTTCAAAAGAAAATGATAAACTGTTTATCTCTACATATGTTTGATTGCAAAGCATTTACACCAAATTATTTAAACTTATTTTTCTTTCCTGAATCTACTAACAATGTTGTTGACTTACCATTTTCTTGTTCATCAAATATCAGCATGCTCATATTTCCGAAAAACCACTCGTTATAAGAATAAGCTCCACAAAGATATCCTGCAACATCTGATTGATCCAATGCATGTAACGTAAGATTAAAAGTGTTTTTATTCCAAAACACATTGATTCTAGGATTATTTTTGAATTCCTCACACATTTCCGCATTGTCCATCTGTGGCTTGAACTGTAGCTATACAACTGGAGCTTTAGTAGGAAGAATTCTTAATCCAAATCAATGAAAAAGTGACCCTTAGCAAACGGCACTCAAGACTGCGGAGAGACCGGCTGCACTTTCACTGTAGACTCCAGCTGTAATATCTCACTTCCACTGACAAATCCACCCTAAATATTAAAAAGCACAAGTTACTTTAGTCGTAAACTAAAATAAATATGTCAAATCATTATTTATTTCATGTTAGATCATTTTGCAAGCTCTTGGCATACCCACTTCACAAAATCACAGCCTCATTGTCTTGAAATATGAATTACTATATGAATGGATTTAAGTGTTCTTGTCTAATAAAGGTTATGGTTTGTACTTACACTGTGATTAATATTAGAAATGCAGACACCATAATCCATTCATCTTCAAGGTGTTGAAAAGAGGATCATCTTCACATTCCTGCCCTGTGATGAACAGTCTTGTTAAATATAATGCAAGGATGGGAAGGATGTGGGTGGTTTAGGTTTTTTTGACAAAATCAGCTGATTGGCTAGAAGAAATACACCTTGCACATTCAACCAATGGGATAAAACAAAAGGAACAGAAATTACATTATTATGCAGTGTAGTCCAGATCCAGTTACATAGCATCTAAATGGTGTGTCTTATATTAAAATGATGCATCTTGATGAGTAAATGATTTATTATTTTTAGATTTATTTTCTTATCATATTTCATTCTTTTTAAATAATATATAAAGGAAGACAAAGAATAGGATGAACACTGGTCCATTTTTGCAGCAGTCTGGCATAAATATATACAATATCTTATTAGCTTTTTGTTAAATTGCATTTACACGTGAGTAGTAGCGCTATGTACAGTTAATTAATGGGTGGAAGTTGCACTTTTATCCAAGGATCCTCAATGTGATCCTCACCTGCTTTCTTTTGTTCATTTAATCAGCTTTTTTGCCTAATAAAATGAGATGCTTTAATTTTTTATATAATTGCTGGAATTTCATCTAAGATTCTAGTATTCTAAGATTATTTTCAGATTAAATGAGATTTTTGTTGTTTTTGAATCAGAGATGAAAGCACATTGAATAATTGCAAACTATAATTTAAGCGGAGGTTCTTTGTTAGATAAATACATATATGAAGGTAAGGATATATACTGCAAACAATGACTGCAGCATATGATCTAAATAGATTCCAGTTCAATGACAGAGAAGCCAGATCTTTGTCCAGTAAGAGCGTGGAGGCAGTTTGTGCGTCTACATAAAACAAATCCTGCTGAAGTGTGTTTCCTGCCACTGCTCACCACAAATAATGTTGGTCATAAAATGTCACCCATTCTAATTTGCCAAGAGAATTCTCTGTGGTGCTAGTTGTAGCTGCACTCCACCTAGGCTGATGCTAACCTTGGTGCTCAAATTTGCACAAGACTATTAACAAGCTCCAGATTGTGTACCCAATTTTTCATCATTAAGGCAACTTCAACCACGCAAATCTGAAGTCAGTTCTCCCCAAATTCTAGCAACATGTGGACTTTGCTATGAGGGAGGAGAACTGCCTGGATAAAGTCTACACCAACATGCATGGTGCCCACAAAGCAGCAGCGAGCCCCCACATCAGCTCTTTAGATCACGCAACTCATGCTGCTGCTCGCATACTCATCGCTGCTGAAACGCACAAGACTCAAAGCAGAGAACCACCAGAGTCTGGCCCAGGCAAGGAACTGTCTCAGCACTCCGCAGGACTGTTTTGAGCAGGAGACTGGAATGTGTTCAAACAGATTCTACATATGATGGCTGCGTGAATCTGGATGAGTTTACAGGACCCAGACCTGCAAGATCAGCAGGTGCATAGAGAATGTTACCATCTTCAAGAACATCACCACTAGTCACAGCACAGAGCATGCACACCTAAGAGAGAGAGACGCTCCTTGCCGGTCTGGGAATAAAGCTGCTCTCAGAACAGCCAGAGCCAACTTCTTTCGCTCCATCCGAGAAGAAAAGCTTAGCACATGCAATAAAAGATCCAGAACCACTAACAACACAAAAGACACAGCGCGGCTTTAAGTCCACTACCATCATCCCAGTGCCAAAGAAATACTCAGTATCCTGCTTGAATGACTCATCCCATCGCTTCTGACCCCATCATCATGAAGTGACGAAGAGACTTGTCATGCCACAGGTGAAAAGCAACCTCCCCCACCACTGACCCACTTTGAAGTTTGCAAACAGGTCAACTGAGGATGCTATATCCACTACACTTCACCTTTCCTCTCTCACACTTCTGGACAATAAAGACTCTTATGCTAGACTGTTGTTCATAGATTTTAGTTCAGCATTTAACACCATCATTCCCCAAAGACTATGTGAAACTGAGTGAGTTGGGACTGAGCACCTCACTCTGCAACTGGATACAGGACTTCCTGTCAGAGAGGCCTTAGTCCATTTGAATCAGCGATAACATTTCCAACACCATCAGACTGAACACGGGACCTCATCAGGGCTGCGTTCTTAGTCCACTGCTGTTCACACTCCTGACCCACGACTGCACCGCCCTGCATAGCTCAAACCACATCAAATTCGCAGATGACATGACCATGGTGGGGCTCATTAGCAACAACAACGAGTCAGTGTGCAGAGGTGAGGTTCAGCAGCCGGGACTGGCCTGCAGAAAGAACAACCTGTTGCTGAATGTGTCAAAACCAAAGAAATGACGGTCAATCCCAGGAGAACCTTTACTCCACCCACACACCACTCATCCAATGCCAGAGACTGTAATAAACACAAAGTTCATGGGAGTTCACATCTCAGACGACCTCACCTGGACCACCAACACCACCTCCATCACCAGAAGGACCAGCAGGGTCTGGTTTGGTAACAGCATTGTTGCTGATCACAGAAGGCTACAAAGGATTGTTAAAGCAGCTGGCAACATCATCTGAGTGTCTCTCCTGCTGCTGCAGGATATCCTTTACAAATTCTGCATCAGGAGGACCTCCCATCGTGCTTGACCTCACATCCTTCACATGGACTCTTTACACTTCTCCAATCCTCCCATCGCAGCATCAGGACTCGATCCAACAGAATGTGTGATTGCTTTTTCCCACAAGCCATCAGACTCTTGAACACACTCCCTCCCACACACACCTTGACTGTGAATTGACTATGTTGTACCTGACACATCACCATCGCTAGATGCACACGATGCTATGATAATCTCTATCCAGGCTAAAAATTGAAACTGTCTCCGGAAAGTTGTTAAAGAATAATGTTTATGTTTACAAACTGTACAGTATTGTCACTCCAAACCGCTGCTGATCTGGTATACATTTAATGTGTGACGATCGAAATACTGTAGTAATCCTCCTCTCAGGACTGCTACAATATTTGCTATAATATTTGTAATAAAGTTTTGCTTGCAGCTAATTATTTGCACAACTATTGAAGACTGAACGTACATATCACTGATCACCTTCTAACTAACTGTATCTGCACAAATTATTGAAAGTATCGCACAGACCTGGTTCTCCATCAGTTGTTAAAAATATTCAACAAATCTGATCCAACTTATATGTTAGTAAGACTTTAAGAGATATCGTTTTATTAATAGACTGGTTATAGAATTTTTTTCATACTGAAACTATTCCAGACCTCATGCACATTCAGTGTAAAAGTCAATTCCAACACCATGGTTGTAGGTTAATACTGCATCCAAATTCTCTACTTTGACTTCCACCCCTAGTTTAAAGTCTACATTCAATAGTCAATTTGTAGTTTAAAGTGTATATTTTGGTATTCTATTCGTGTATTGTTTATTCCATGTGCCCTATTGTTCTTTGTTCCCCTGTTCAAGGAGACTCGATTTCAGACTTCAAAATTAAGAAACGTAAGCATGAAGAAGATTCACAAATGTTGTTGTGATGTTAAATGTGTGAATGTTGTCTTTATTTTGCATATCAGTGATTGGCACTTTGACTTGAAAAAATAGACTGGTTGAGAAAAAAACTGTCAAAGCAGTCAAGATAGACAAATGTACAAAAAAAAAAAAAAATAAAACTAAAACAAACTGATGTTTATCTGTTAAAATTAAGTCACACATATTGTAGACCATTGGAATGCTTTGAATACAGCCCCATCGGCATAAGTTTATTTTTAGAGATGTTACATTCTTTCTACAGATTGACCTTTCACTTTCAAGGTTATCGTCAGTATATTAATAGACTTAGCTGCGTCCAGCATAAAAATACCCTCTTGAAATATGAAGCAGGATTATTTTAATGTCAATGGCAAAACTAGATGTGTGGAACCAAAAATGATTCGCTTTCTTTTCCTTCAAGGTCCATTGCAACATGAGTACTGTATTTACCTTAGTTCTTCTGTCTCACAGGTAATGTAAAATAAAAGTAATTTTAGATCTTCTTTTACGAGAAGCAAGTTGCCATTTGGCTTAAAAAGGCAGAAAGCTGGTCATAAATACAAAAACATTTTACATTACACACATTAAATAAAAAATGTAATTATTTCCGGTGACCCGTAAACTTAATTTTTACTTAAACCTTTCCCAGGTTTGACTTCTGCTACAATGGGCAGCTTCCAGAATTTTGTAATTTCATCGTGAATGCTGTAAAAATGTAACTTTTTACTGAAAACATCTGAAAAGTTTTACACATTATGATCTTATACAAAATGGAACAAAGCAGCTTCACCGTTGTATTGTAACAGTGTCCATGGATTTGATAATACCAATCTATCCTCACTGCTTTCAGTATTAATGACATTTAACTATTGTTTTGTTTTGTAAATGCTATTTCCTTGTTATGTAAGTAATCGAATAAAGGAGTCATGTGATTGAGAGAGAGAAGGAGAGAGACATGAATTTAAACCTCAGAAATTAAAATGTATATTTTAAGTTGTGACGTACAGAGGTAATGACATTTGTAATAGGTGAGTATGTTACGAGTGCTAAATAGCATTGGCTAGCAAAAGCACAACAGCAATAGGTGCACACTATAATATCATTTTAAATGGAGTTTGGAAGAAGGGTGGAGCTGGGTACTGGTGGTGAAACAATTTAAAATACCTTTGGGTAGTTGGTAGGTAATGGATAGGAAGTTGGTTCCTTAATAGACAGAGTCGCCGTCAAACTCTGGAGGAGCAAAAGCCTCTGAGGTACCATCCCCACCATAGTTCTGATGCCCAATGTTTCACAGATGGGTCAAATGTAGAGGTTACATTTTATTGTGGTGCACTGTACTGTGGTGTGCTCATAATAACAAATTATCAGTACGATAAAATCTTTACAGCTAAAAGGAGCAATGAGGATAATAACATTTGAAATGGGGGGAAGAAGGTGTTTGAGATGCAGCTAAAGTTACATTTACTAAAAATAACTTGGTTTTCAACCTGCCACTCTGAAATCTCTTATGGAATTTCTTATTCAAACATCACAAAACATGAGGTTAAACTGAACCAAACTGAATACAGCAAAATAAATACCCAGTTAATAAGAGACCTAGCTAATTTCCAAACAAAATGTTATCCACAGTAGTTTTGGTGCAGAATTATAATTAAATGGAACATTTTGACCACTTTATGTTACGTATTCTCAGACACAGTTTATTTCCTAACAATGTGAGGCTCTTATTACTTAATCAGAGATGCAAACATAAAAATTTCCAGTAGCATCACAGCCCACATTTGATTCCCTTATCTGGAAGGAGATTGACAGAATAAACCAAACACAACAAAAGCTTCAAACAGAGGTGTGGTTAAATTCGCCCCATGATGTAATAAATAGTATGAATATAAAGTCAGACTTGTTGATGATCCTACAAAGTGTAAAATATTCATTAAGTGCTGCAATCAGTACTGAGAGCAAAATCAATTCTGTTGATGTCGCACTTCTCCATATATATAACTGCTGGCTTTGGCTTGCCTTTTTTTGCACATTTCTTTTCTGTTTGTTTGCAAATGAGCTGTTTTAGTTTACTTCATCCGTTCTACCTCAAAAAGAACATTGCAAAGAATTATATGATTTTATTCTTACAGACTTATTGCAAATTTATATTGATATTTCGCGTGATTAACTGCAACCTACATTATCACTTGGAATCACTGGATACATCTGTAACATGCAGAAAATGTGTAGGAATTATTGTTTTATATATTTTACAGCAATTCAGTTTTGCTGCTTTGTTTATGCTTATTGAAGCTTAAAAAGTCAAAAGGCGAGAGTTGTAATGTCCTTTCTACCTTTTTTATTCTTTAAGCGCTGATGTTTCCAAAAAATACAATGAAGAGAAATATTTATTTTCACATTTGTTAATGCTAGCACTGGCACAAGGTAGTCAAACAGCAGCAACTTTCTAACATTACCAGAAAAGTTAAAATAAAAAGAAAAACATTAAGCACAAATAAGGTAAATCAGCATTTTCCCTCATTAAAGCAATGCATTTAAATGACATAATTAAATATATCAATAAATTAATATTAATTAAACATAAATTCTACTAAATCAAGTGTGTGTGTTTTTTTAAGTTGACAATGATCAAATCGACCCACCATCTTCTCTTCTTACATCCTTTTAACTAAAGTTACTGTAAAAAATTTGAAGAGAATTTTCAATATATATAACTTAACAAAGGAAAAAATAACTTCAGTAATTAATTAGACACACTAAAGTTTATGATATAAAAACTCATAATTTAGTCAGAAACAAAGTTGAAAGATGCTTAAAATATTGAAATTAAAGTTTTATCAGTGAAAAATCACCAACATCTTAATACATAAGCTAAAATAGAAAAGGCAGAATGTTGTGTTCAACATGAGAAACGATGACACCTGTATTGAAAGCTTTGTTGTCATGAACATAAAGTCAAAAGTTGATTGTTCCACTTGCTGTGAAATTTAGCATTGATAAATTATTGATAAATCATTTTCAAAAAGAAAATGTTTAACCATTTACATCTACATTTGTTTTACTGCAAAGCTTCAGGCACAAAACAATTTAATTTATCTTTCTTTTCTCTGATCTACTAACAATGTTGTTGACTTACCATTTTCTTTTTCGTCGCAAATATCAAAGATGCTCATGTTTCCGAAATACCATTCGTTATAAAAAATAAGCTCCAACAAAGATATCCTGCAACATCTGGATTGATCCAATGCATGAACAAGATTGAATGTGTTTTTATTCCAAAACGCTGATTCTGATTATTTTTGAATTCCTCACACATTTCACATTGAGTTCGCCGGTGGTTTAACTGTAGCTATACAAACCGGAGCGTTATTAGAGGAAAATTTATTCAAAAATAGTGAAAGTGACCCTCTTAACAAAACGCAGCACCTTCAAGACCGGTGGAGAGACCCGCTGCACTTCACCGTAGACTCCAGCTGTAATATCTCACTTCCACCAATAAATCCACCTTTAAATATTAAAAAGCACAAGGTACTCAGAAGGAAACTCAATAAATATGTCAAATCATTATTTATGTCATGTTAGAGCATTTTGCAAGTCAGCACACGACTTCACAAAATCACAGCCTCATTAGTGTTGAATATGAAATTCATTATATGAATGATTTAAGTGTTCTTGTCTAATAAAGGTTACAGGTTTGTACTTACACTGCATTAATATTGAAATGTGACACCATAATCCATTCATCTTCATGTTAAAAGAGGCACCATCTTTACATTCCTCAGTTCTGTGACAAACAGCTTGTTACAATATAACGCAAGGTGGTGTGGGGAAGGATGTGGGTGGGTTTAGGGTTTTTTGACATGTAACCAGCTGACACAGAAGAAATACACCTTGCACATTCAGCCAATGAGAAATGCAAGAACGGAAAATTAAGGAGCAACATTATTGGTGGGTAGTGTAGTCCAGATCCAGTTAAAGGATAGCATCTAAATGGTGGTGGTCTTATATTAAATCATTATGATGCACCTGACGAGGCAACGATTTATTATTTTTAGATTTATTTTCTTATCATATTTATTCTTTAAATAATATACAAGCGACTACTCTAGAATAGGATGCTAACATTATTCCATATCTGCAGCAATTCGGGCATAAATATATGGCCACGTATTAGCTAAGTTAAATGGGTATTACATCACGTGATATAGCTGGGTGCGCACAGCTAATCATGTAAGTGAAGTTGCACTTTATCCAAGGATCCTTAATGTGACTAAAATGACTGCCGCTTTTTGTTCACATTTAATCAGTCCTTTTGCCCATTAAAATGTGAGATGCTTAGTTTTTATATAATTGCTGGAATTTCATCTCAAGATTCAAGATTCTAATATTCTAAGATTATTTTCGATTAAATGGTGACTTTTGTTGTTTTTGAATCAGAGACAGAAAGCCCATGGAATAATTGCAAAGCTAGCAATTTGAGCGGAGGTTCTTTCAGAGATGATATATACTGTATCTGAAGGCAATTGATATATACTGCAAACAATGACTGCACACCAATGGATTATACAAATAAGTAAATAACAGATTTGTATCTAGTTGCTAAAGTCCACTTTTTTAATATACATTTTAATACATGGAATATTTTTTTCTTTATTAGCTTCATTTTATTGTTTATATTAGTTGCTTTGTACAGACTGACCTTTGACTTTATAAATCAGTTGCATTTGATTGGATTTCTAGTTGCATGTCCAATACAAAAAGCCACACCTCTTTGAAATAAAAAGGCAAGATTACTTTAATGTCAAAGCAGGAAAGCAGAGTGTGGAGTTCAAATGATTAGCTTTATCCCCTGCTCATCTACTGCTGTATGTACATTTGGAGCAAATACTACTATAACTACAATATGACATTGATTAATGCAGTAGAAATAGTGAGGTAAAAAAAAAAAAATAAATTATTTATTTGCCTCCTATTTTTATTCTTGATTCCAGTTTTGATTCTCATTCAATGGGCAGCTCAGAATTTTGGACTGACCATGAATGCTGAAGAAAAATGTAATTTTGTACTGTGTAAACATCTTGAAAAAAGGACATGATTATTGCCTGGTACAAAACAAACAAGCAGCTAAGATGCTAGTGCGTTACTTGTTTCACAGAGGAGCCTCTTTGTCCAGTTAGAGCCTTGGAGGCGTAGTGTGTCTACATAAACAAACTCTGGTGCAGAAACTGTAAAGGAAGGGAGTCACCACTGCTCACCACAGATTTTGGTCATGGAGTGTCGCCCGAGAATTCTCCGTGGTGCTAGTTGTAGCTGTGTACCTGCCGCCTAGGGCTGATGCTAACCTGGTGCTTCCGCTAAATTCTACAAGGCTAATAAGCCCATCGACCCGAATTCATCATTGCTGGCAACTTCAACTACGCAAATTCGAAGTCAGTTCTCCCAAATTCTACCAACATGTGACTTTGCTAAGACGAAGTAGAATTGCCTGGATAAAGTCTACACCAACATGCATGGTGCCTACAGCAGCAGCTAGCCTCACATTGGCTCTTCTTGATCACGTTAAACTCATGCTGTTGTCCCAGACACTATCGCTGCTGAAACGCACGAGACCTTTGCAAGAGAACCACATCAGAGTCTGAACTATCTCAGCACTGCAGGACCGTTTTGAGGACGGCGACGTATGACGGGCTGGGTGAATCTGGATGATTTACAGAATTCAGACCTCCTACATCAGCATTTGTGAGAATGAGATCTGGCCCCAGTGAGGAGTGCCACCCAGTGAGTGACCTCTGCCCGCCGCTGCGCAGCACTACATTCCACAAAAACACTAGGCTATGAGGGGCAGTGCAAGAGTGCCAAGACACTGCCCTTCAATTTTTACTTGCATATTCAACACCACATGACAATAGGGCTGTGCAGGCTACCAGCAGTGGGCTGAACCTGCCCCGACAGCTCCCTCCATTTTTATACACTTTAGTCATCCTCACAGTCCACACACCCTAGGGCATAGTGGATCAGCAAGGGGGATGGCAGACTCCACTGTCTGCCAGCAATGGGGGCCCTCTCCTCCTAACTGCACCCACAAATTTTAATGCACTTCTGGTGGCTCCATGAGCAGGCAGCGGCTAATAGCGCCTCCAGCTTAATTCAGTGTTTATACTGCAATTTTCGCTTCATCTTGTTTATACGTCAGTTTGAGCCATGATCGAGCTACGATGCTATCACTCATTTACAGACACACATCCTAATCTAAATCAGGAAAAATTTTAATGATTTTATATTAATAATAATAAAAGCACTGCCAAATTCAAGCGATGGAGATGCTATGGAGTTCAAATGCCATGCACCTAGCACCTGAGTTCCCATATTATGTAGAATGCAACAATACAAAGCAAAAGATGTTATATGTTATATGTATATGTTAGTTTACATCTGACTTCGGTGGTACTAAACCACTTAAGTCAGTGTAAGCAGCACCATGGTAGAAATTTGTACATGCGCAAAGAAGTCAAATCCAGCCTCTATCCTACTTTCAGGACTACATTCTTGGTCTCCTGAGCAAGACCTTAAACATCAGATACATGTTTGCAAGTGAGACTCTGGATCAGTACCTGTACCAAGCAAACTGTTATGATGTTAAATGCGAATGTTGTCTTCGCCTGCATATCAGTGGATTATTCTAAGCACTTTGAAAATGGACCATGGAGAAAAACTGTCAAAAGCAGTCAAGATAGACTTAAAAAATAAAAACTAAACAAACTGGTTTTTGTCTTGTTAAAAATAAGTCACATATATTGTAGACCACTGGAATGCTTTGATTAAAGCCCCAACGGTTTAACTTTATTGTTAGTGATGTTACGTTCTTTCTGCAGATTGACCTTTAACTTTTAAGGTTATCAGCTGTATATTAATAGATCTGTAGCTATGTTGTCCAGTGTACAAAAGCCACTCCCTCTTGAAAGATGAAGCAGGATTACTTAATGTCAATGCAGGAACCAGAGCATGGTGGAACTAAAATACTCCGCTTTCTTCCTCTGCTTTTGTGCGCTATGTAACGTGAGTACCGCATTTACTCCATTCTTTAATCTCTGCAAGGTAATAAAAATACAATTATTTTTAGATCTTTTAATAGAAGCTAAGTTGCTATATTTGCCTTAAAAAGTGTTTCTCAGAAAGCCAAAATATACAAAATATTTGATCAGAGTATTAGATTTTATTCAATAAAAAATGTAATTATTTCTGTGACACTGTAAACATAATTTTTACTCTAATTTTTTCAGGTTTGATTCTCATACAATGGGCAGCTCAGAATTTTGGACTGACTGTTAATGCTGGAGAAAATGTAACTTTGTACTGTCCGAACATCTTGAAAAAGCGATACATTATGACCTGGTACAAACAAATAAGCAGCCTTCATCATGTTGTATTGCAACAGGTGTCCATGGATTTACTAATGCTGACCATCCTCAATCTTAATGAATTTCAAAGCAACGCCGAGATGGACAATGAATAAATACATGTTTATCCCCAAATTGTGAAAGTGGATCCATCTGATACAGGTCTTTACTACTGTGGAGCTTTTGTAGACAGTCATATGCAGTTCTACAATGCTTCATATTTACATGTTAAAGGTAAGGTTGTGATCAAATTTGAAAACATACCAAACATGGAATAAAAGCATAACATTAAAATTTTTGTTATGGTTTAAAGTTAGTTTCTACATGTGGATCGATGACTGTTTTGGATCAATATAAGCTTTTCACCCAAAAATGATATTTACACACTGCACTTCTGTATGCACTGATAGGATTTATTTCTTATGTGTTAATCTATAACAAAAACTTTGTTACATTATGAATTAAAGGGAAGAAAAACATCTCACATAGAGAATGCTCTCTAAAGGAAAAATGTTTTTATTTATACTGTCATCAAACTTAATTTTCTTTTTGTTATAGCTGCACTGTTTTTTTTCTTATAATGTTTCCTGATCAGACTGGGCGGAGAAATATCTGCATCTTTCAGAAGACAGTGGCTGTAACATTCTTTTGGTTGGACGGGAAAGGAGCATCATCATTTTCATTCTTCTTCTTATATGTGTGATACTGACTTCGAATCAGTTTAAAATGGAAAAACAAGCAGGAAACAGGTAAGAGAATTATGATTTTTATTCATCTTATACATGTAAGTTCAATTTATCTTATCAAAATTAAACCAAATGTGATCAAAGAGATGGGCTAACATACTGGGTCACTCATAAAGGTGAGATCGGACATTTTGTCTATTTATACAAGAACATTTTGATACTTCTTTCAGGAGTTGATGTGCATACCAACTATCGTCACCAAGAGGTAAAACTACCATACAATATATCTTCACATTTGTGACCCTCCACGGCAAAACCAGTCGCTTGTCGCAAATTTCCGAAATTGATTTATGTTTTCATGAAAGGGCATAAATCAAGCATCAAAACGATACCTATATGGAATGAATCGGACTGACATATGACTGAGATATCAACATTCAAAGGAGTCAGGTTTCTCCTGTCATGTCAAGTGAGAAACAGGAGAAATCTGCCTTTGAAGTTGACTATCAACGTAGCACTCACAGACGCTTGCTATGGTTCAGCTACGTTTGTATTTACAGTAGCCTACGCATTCACAGCCACACAGATAGCCTACCTGGGCGTAGGTTAACTGAACTCGAGACGAAGATGGATTCCGGAGAACATCTTCACGCTTAGTCAACCGTGGATTTACCGTAAATATTGAAGTAGAGCGGTCAAAACAGAAACTTTTAACATTCTGCTGAAACAGTAGAGTGTTCGCCCCGTGATCTGAAGGTTGTAGGTTCGAATCCAGCGGCGGTAAAGTAACCACTGAGGTACTCATGAGCCCCAAGCACTGCTCCCCGGATCGCCCATGTCAGCTGCCCACTGCTCCTTCACGGATGTGTTAAATGCAATGGTCACATTTTGTTGTGGTGCACTGTGTGCTGTGTTCACAACAACAAATAAACACTCACTTTCTACATACTTTCAAGAAAGTCACGTTTTAGGATGAGGGAAGTTTTCAGCGAATTTATTCACATCAGTACAGTGTAGACCTTCCACTGTTTCAAAACACTAAAAACACTCAAACACAAAACAAAAAATCCAAAAATTTTACCTCACCTAAATATAAACGCTTGTTTTTCTTGAAACCTCCGCATAAGTGATTGGTTTTACGTGAGGGTCACATTTATATATAATGTAACCCAATTAACAAACAGCGTCCCATCCAGTAACTTGCTTCATCCAATGGCAGAAAATTATTCATGCAATCTAGTTGTTCTGGATGTTCAAGACCTAAAGGCAGAGACAAATGCTGCATCTGCAGAATCACCATTCATCAATTCTTGTGATATATCTCAAAACAAGTCACCTGAGTGATGAAATTAGCTTTTATTTCTTACTTGGAATATCGTTATTTAACAACAAGGAAAGACTATACAAACTATACCCTACATTATAAAAAATGAGACCTTTCATATCTTCTATGAATGCCATTTTATAGTGAATCACCAGTGTTCAATAGCGTACAAAATCCAGTCAAAAAATCAGATAAAGATGGCTAATGCAAAATGATTTCATGTTATGAGCGTGTTCTTTGCTGTTATATAATGGAAACGTTTTTATTCAGGAAGAAGATCCAGAGATGTTGAACTATTCCACTCTAGTGTTTTCCAAAAGAAAGAACAAGAGAACAGAAATCAAGGAACTAAATGTTGTATATGCCGTGAATACTCTATATAAATTCACCATTTTGCATGTATGAAATGTGTAAGACTTTTTTTTCATTTGTGAATGAAAATTGGGAAATGAAAGCGTTACAGTGCGCAATACCTTGCTGTTTCTACAAATCAATGTTGTTACAGATGCTATTTTTTTGCTTATATTTTTCACAAATAAATGTTAAAAATAAAAATCAAAAATTCAAAACATGTAAATGTATTTTTATATCAAGTTTCAGAATGTACATGTGTAACTTTAACAATTAACAAGTACTTTCAGGCCAAATTTTGAAAATATTGAACGCATAATATACTGAATTTTAACATCTGTGCACTTACTGGGTATTTATGAAATATGATGCTGTCGGTAGAATACCAAATAATTAAATAATGGAAATTGTGTAAAATGACAAGGAAGTTCAAATCTGCAAAGGCATTCTGAATACAAATCTATTACAATATTAAAAGACAATGATGGACCACACCATGGATTGGTCTGAATGAGAACCACTGTTCATTTAATAAAGACTTCATAACGAACATTCATCATTGAACATATTTGGTAAAAACACACTGCTTTCTGCACTAATGACATTTTAATAATATGTGGTGCGTCTATAATTACAAATGATCAGTTACTATAAATCAAGAGCTGGAAAAAGGCAACGAGGGCGATAACATTTGAAATTATTGGGGGAAGAGAGGTTTCTGAGATGTAGCTAAAGTTACATTTTGTTGATGCCTCATGGTCCCCAGAATATTGAGTCTGGGGATTAAGTTTAGGGTCACGTTTCGTAGTCTCCTCCCTTCATGTTTATTAGTTCACGCCAGGTTTTTTAAGCAGAGTTGTGCACTTCCCTGTTTGCTCGCCTTCACTTCCGGCCTGTAGTCTACACTCTTGTGTCTACCTCTAGTGTTCACTTCCTGATTAGATTGTTTCACTTTCGGTTTTGTATAATACTGTGTTCTTCCTAGTAGTTCACTGCGAATTAGGCCACGATTTATTTTCGGGTCTTGATTTTGTTACATATATATATGTATTCCTACCATATAGTTTTTTTTGAAGCTGCACACTCAATTTTACTAAATGTAGCAGTATTTATGTGTAATTTTTTTGTTTTTTATTTTTTGTATATTTTGATATTCTATGTAAATGTGCCATGGGTGGCCTGCGTGAAATGGTTTTTTCAGAACACTGTATACTGTGTATACTGTTGTATTGATAATAAACCCCCTGAGAATATGAATCCTAAATAAAACGCCTCATAGTCACAGCAGGTAACTTAGTATATAGAAAAGTGAAATTGTATGACCCAGAGTGACTTAACAAAAATCATATAGCAACACAGCATGTTAAGATATTGCACACTTCTAGTTTAAATCAGGTTTCCTAGGTTTCAGTTATTTTGAGGAATAAACTTTCTGGCCAGGCAAATTGAACTTACAGCACATATCAGGTACCCAACTAAAGAGTAGTCAGTCGAATTCGTCCTGGCCTAAATTCACTTAATACTTTCAAATCAGATGGAAGCATGTACAGCAAATATAAATTTCTCAGCACACATCAGGTACGCGAATTTATATAGAAAAAGTCCAAATTGAACCTGGCCCAGAGAGGCTTGCTATTAAACATCATGGAAACCTGTCTTCTTTTCACATCATTGTGCACATTATTTCCATTTGATTTTAAAGTATTAAATCAATCCGGCTAGACAATTTGGACTTATTCTGTTGGAAGTTGGGTACACCAGTTTATTTCTAAACCAAACACAATAAAAAGCATCAAAATAGAGTGTGGTTAAAGTTCCCCATGATGTAATAAAAGTAATAAAACAGCTGTACAACGTTCATCATCCTGAAAAATTTAAAATATAAATTCAAATCCATCCTGTTATGCTAAATAAATTGACAAATTTATATTGAAAAAAAAAAGAAAAAATTGTTTAAAGTGTTTTTTTCAGTATGAACTTTTTGTGTTGACTTAACAAAAAATAACAATGCTTAATTTCACTTATGTATTTAAATGCATTTTTATGAAAATAAGAATTAACTCTATTAAACAATGATCAGTGAAAGGTAAAATAACACCATTACACCAAATATTGTTTGGAAATGGATAGTAAAGGAGTAAATAATGAAATATAAACAATGTTTATTGATATTATTTGATTTCTGACATTTTTGGATAATTAAACATGCCCCGAGTCAAATTGACCCAGGAACATCAATGGTGTTCCTGAGAAATGAACATAACAGAAGGGTTAAGTGCTGCAATCAGTACTGAGAGCAAAATCAATTCTGTTGATGTCGTACTTCTCCATATATAACTGTTGGCTTTTGCTTCGGGCTTTTTGCACATTTCTTTTCTGTTTGTTTCTTGCAAATGTGAGTGCAGCGAAGTTTATTTCATCCGGGTTCTGCTTAGCAAAAAGAACATTTAAAGAATTATATGATTTATTCTTACAGACGTATTGCAAATTTCTTTGATATTTTTGGTAAGGATTAACCGCAACCTACATTATCACTTCTGAATCACTGGATACATCTGTAACATGCAGAAAATGTGTAGAATTATAGCATATATAAAAATGTATATGAACACAATTATTACGCTGTTTATGCTTCATTAAATTAAATGATAAAAGATGTATGAGTTGTAACAAGTTCTTTCTTACTTTTTTATTATTTTTAAGCGCTGATGTTGCAAAAATACAATGAAGAGAAATATTGACGCCTACATTTGTTAATAAGTAGCACTGGTACAAGGTAGTCAACAGCAGCAAATTTTCCTAACATGACCAGAAAAAAGTTAAAATATGAACATTAATAATAAATATAGTAATCTACATTTAGTTTAATATGTAACAATGTATTTTAAATGACAAAAATTTACCAAATCAAGTGTGTTTATTTTTAAGTTGACAATGATCAAATCAACAGACCCAATTACCCTTTCTTTTCAGCATCTTTTTCTTTGTTCAAAGGCTACTGTAAAAATGTGAAGAAAATTTTCAATATATATGTATAATAGATTCTTCTAGCAAAATCCACACTTTCTGATTTCCCGTGGTTCTTCCAGACAGACAACAGTTTAAAAACTATTAGAGTTATAAATAACTTTACCAAAATATCTTTTCAGTACTATCAGACACTCACATTGTGCTTATGATATGTAAAAACTCATAATTCAGTCAGATACAAAGTTGAAGGACGCCTAAAATATTGAAATTTAAGTTTTACTTGTGAAAAATCACTCAACATTTTAATACACAGATTTAAAATAAAATGCTGAAGACAGACAGGAAAGGGGGCGGTGAAACGATGACACATTATTGAAAGCTTTAAGGTCATGTATATAAAGTCAAAAGTTAATTGTTCCACGGCCAGAAATTTAGGATTGATAACCATTATTTAATTGTTTTCAAAAAGAAAAATGATTTAACTATTTACCTCCTACATTTGTTTGATTATAAAGAAATGCAAAGCTTTTACACAAAATTAGTTTAACTTATTTTTTCTCCTCTAAATTACTAAAAATGTTGTTGACTTACCATTTTCTTATGGTTCACAAATATCAGTGCATGCTCATGTTTCCAAAATACTACTCATTATAATAAAAAGCTCTCCACAAAGATATCCTGCAACATCTGATTGATCCAATGCATGTAATGTAAGATTGAAAGTGTTTTTATTCCAAAACACTTTGATTCTAGGATTATTTTTGAATTCCTCACACATTTCTGCATTGTCCATCTGTGGTTTAACTGTAGCTATACAAACTGGAGCTTTATTAGGAAAAATTTTAATCCAAATCAGTGAAAAGTGACTCTCTAACAAAACGTGGCACTCAAGACTGGTGGAGAGTCCCGGCTGCACTTTCACTGTAGACTCCAGCTGTAATATCTCACTTCCACTGACAAATCCACCTTTAAATATTAAAAAGCACAAGTTACTTTAGTCGAAACTAAATAAATATGTCAAATCATTATTTATTTCATGTTAGATCATTCTGCAAGCTGCAAGTACACGACTTCACAAAATCACAGCCTCATTATGTTGAAATAAAGGTTACAGGTTTGTACTTACACTGCATTAATATTAGAAATGTGAGACACCATAATCCATTCATCTTCAAGGTGTTTAAAAGAGGACCATCTTTACATTCCCGTCTTCTGTGATGAACAGTCTTGTTAAATATAATGCAAGGTTGTGGGGAAGGATGTGGGTGGGTTTAGGTTTTTTGACATGTAACCAGCTGATTGGCCAGAAGAAATACACCTTTTTGTACATTCAGCCAATGTGGGAGAACAAAAGGAACAGAAAATTACACATTATTGCGGTAGTGTAGTCCAGATTCAGTTAAGTATAGCATCTAAATATTGTGTCTTATATTAAATCATTATGATGCACCTTGACGAGTAAATTATTTATCATTTTTTAGACTCCTTTTATTATCATATTTCATTCTTTAAATGATATATATAAAGGAAAATGAAGAATATGATCCATATTTGCAGCAGTCTGGCATAAATATATACAATATTGTATTAGCTTGGGTATTTACACGTGATAGTAGCTGCGTGCACAGTTAACTATGTAAGTGGAAGTTGCACTTTTATCCAAGGATCCTCAATGCGATCCTCAACTGCTTTCTTTTGTTCATTTAATCAGCCTTTTTGCCCATTAAAATGTGAAGCTTTAGATTTTTACATAATTGCTGGAATTTCATCTAAGATCATAATATTCTAAGATTATTTTCAGATTAAATGAGATTTATGTTGTTTTTGATTCGGAGATGAAAGCACATGGGAATAATTGCAAAGCTATAATTCTGAGCGGGAGGTTCTTTGTTAGATAAGATACATATATGAAGGCAAGTGATATATACTGCAACAATGACTGCACACCAATGGATTATACAAATAAACAAATAACAGAGGTGTATCTTGTTTCAGATTCCAAGTTTACACTATTTTAATACATTAATACATTTTCATATTCCTCTACATTTCCTTTGTGCATGCATGACTAAGAGAGAGGGATGCTGCTTTTGGAAATAAAGCTGCTCTCAGAACAACCTCTCTCGCTCCATCCGACAAGCAAAGCGAACGCACACACAAAAGATCCAGAACCACTTTAACAACACAAAAGACTTGTTCATGGCAGGGCTTCCAGGCTGTCAGCCAGTACAAGCCTGCACCAAGCAGCCTTGAGGGGGATGCCACACTCCCTGAGAGGCGACTTTCTGAACTTACATTTTTAAGTGCCTCTGCCATGCTGTGCCACTCCATCAGTTTTCTTTTGTTGCTGATGCCACTGCTTAATCCACCAAACAGCATTTTTTTCTTCCCTCAATTTCAGTAAGCAACACCTTTTTCCTTTTTTTTCCCCACGTGCCTTGGCCATTGTTTTTTAACAAAACCCTGAACAAAGCGGGTATTTATATTGATTTGCATATTCAAATATGTATAATTATGGGAGGGGCGTGACTGTGGGATTATGCACGTGCGTACAATTTCACGTTGACTGGTATTTATAAAGAGAAAGAGCGTAGAATTTTGCTTACGCACAGTTTTGTGCATCTGGAATTTTTTTGGCATTCGTACGTTTCTAGATTTGTCCGTATGCTATGTTTTAGTGTGAATTCTACGCACAGCGTTTTACATGAGGCCCCAGATCATCTCTCTGCCTGCAGCTGACGTGAGGAAAACTTTCACCAAGGTCAACCCACATAAGACTGCCGTTCCAGACAACATTCCAGGTCATGTGCTCAGAGACAGTGCTGATCAGCTGGCCAAGGTCTTCACCACATCTTCTACACCTCGCTGAGTCAGATGATCATCCCAGCGTGTTTCAAGTCCACCACCATCATCACAGTGCCAAAGAAATCTTTACTATCCTGCCTGAATCGTCCTGAATATCCACTGCAGTTTGGAAACAGGTGAACTGAGGATGCCATATTCACTGCACTTCACCTTTCCCTCTCACACTTGGACAATAAAGACTCTCATGTTAGATTGCTGCTGTTCATAGACTTTAGTTCAGCATTTAACACCATCATCCCGCAAAGACTGTGTGTGAAGCTGGGACTGAGCACCTCACTCTGCAACTGGATACGGGACTTCCTGTCAGAGAGGCACTTCCGTCCGTCCGAATCGGCGACAACATTTCCAACACCATCAGACTGAGCACAGGAGCTTCTCAGGGCTGTGTTCACGTCACCTTCTGAGACGGCTGAAGTGAGTCAACCTCCCCCCTTCCACCCTCACCGTGTTCTACAGGGGCACCATAAAGAGCCTCCTGACCAGCTGCATCTCCGTCTGGTTTGGTAACAGCACTGTTGCACAGGCAGTCTACAAAGGATTGTTAAAGCAGCTGGCAACATCACCGGAGCATCTCTCCCACAACTGCAGGACATCTGTTACAAACGCTGCATCAGGAGGGCCTCCTGTATCCTGTATCGTGCTCGACATGCTGTCATCCCTCACGTGAACACTTTATACTCCTCTTTACACTCTGTTGCACCTCTGCTGTTCATACATCACTGTCGTTGTGATGCACACACTGCTATATGGACAATCTCATTCATGTTGCACTGAAACTGTCTCCGGAAATATGTTTACAAACTGTACAGTATTGTCATTCCAAACTGCTGCTGATCTGGCATACATTTAATGGCAGACAATCAAAACAGTAATCCTCCTCTCATGACGAATGCTACAACACTGCTATAGTATCTGCACAATTTTTTTGCTCTGCTGCTAATTGAACATTGAATGCACATATCACTGGTCATCTAACTGACTGTATCTGCACAAATTACTGAAAGTATTGCACAGACTCTGGTTCCATGTGCCCTATTGTTCTTTGTTCCCTGTTACTTGTTGCACTGTGAAAACTGGAGCCACGTCGTCTAGTCTCTCTCTATGTCTCTACAGTATATAGCAGAGATGACAATAAAGTTTACTTTGATTTTGATATTGACTTTGACATACACACACAACACTTTCACACACACACACACACACACATACACACACACACACTATGTATTACTATCTTCGTGAGGTCCTTCCATACACTCCCATAATGACTAAAGTACATCATTTTACACCTAATCCTAACCCTAACCTTAACCTCAGTAACCAAAAGCACATCTTTTACCTCTTTTAGTTTCTCAAATAAAACAAGCACATCTTCATGGGGACCTCTCAAATGTCCCCACAAAGCTCCAAAAAACAAGTAAAAGTTGTTTTAGGGATGTATGGGTCCTACAATGCGATAGCATATTCCCCACACACACACACACGCCGCACTGCTAGTATATTTAGCTGGTATGCTATTATTATTATTGTTGTTATTATATTATTGTATGTACATGGAGCATGCTGTTATAATATTATATATTTATTCATTTTTATTTATTCATCTTTTGTATATATATTATGTAATTTTTGTCTTATTTATTATTATTTTGTTTGTTTCTTTTGTTGGTTTTTTTTTGGTTTTACTTTTTTTTTAGCTTTTGTCATTGTTATTGTTGTTGTTGTTGTGTGTCTCCCCCCACCTTTCCCCTCTCACATGTTGTTCACTTTCCTGTCCATTCTTAATGTGCTTTGTCTGTCAGAATAAATCTACAATATGCAATATGATCAGATTTCCACACTCCTCCATTGCAGAACAAATCTACATAGGGCAATCAGACCAAAAATTTGATTGTCTAATGCAACAGGTATTATAATAAGAAGTAAAACTATTAATACTACAAACAAAATGACACAATTAAAATGAAATCCTGTAACGTGTTAAGTTTTTACAGACAACAGCGCATAAGTTTGATACGTGTAAACAACTAAGGAGCTCACGTGGAGGCACCTTGTAATTCCAAAAATAGTTGTATATTAAAGATCTGTAGCTGCGTTGTCCAGTACAAAAGCCAATTTCTCTTTTGAAAGATGAAGCAGATTGCTTTAATGTCAACGCAGGAAACTAGAGCGGTGGAACTAAAAATGATTAGCTTTTCTTCCTCTGCTTTTGTGTGCTATGTAATATGTGAGTACTGCATTTATTCCATTTTTTATTTCTCTCTGCTGGTAATGTAAAATAAAATAATTTTTAGATCTTTTAATAGAAGCAAGTTTCCATATTTGCCTTAAAAAGTGTTCTTAGAAAAGTGATTTAGAAAGCAGGCCATAAATATACAAAATATTTTATCAGAGGATTAGACATTATTTAATAAAAAATGTAATTATTTCTGTGACACTGTAAACTCAATATTTACTCTGATTTTTTCCAGGTTTGATTCTCATTCAATGACAGCTCTGGTGAATTTGGACTGACCGTGAATGCTGGAGAAAATGTACTTTGTACTGTCCTAACATCTTAAAAAAAGCTAAACTTTATTGGCTGGTACAAACAAACAAGCAGCTCTCAACAAGGCTTGTATTGCAACAGGTGTCCAAGTGGGATTTCATTAATGCTGACCATCCTCTTTATCTTAATGAATTTCCCAAAGCAACGCTTCGAGATGACAAATAACACATGTTTATCCCTTAAAATTGTGAAAGGGATCCATCTGATACAGGTCTTACTACTGTGAGCTTTTTGTGGTAGTCATGCAGTTCTACAATGCTTCATATATTTACATGTTAAAGGTAAGGTTGTGGATCAATTTGAAACATACCAAAACATGGAATAAAAGTATAACATTTAAATTCTTGTTTATGGTTTAAAGTTAGTTTCTACATGTGGATCGATGGACTGTTTTGATCAATATAAGCTTTCTCGCCCAAAATGATATTTTACACACTGCACTTCTGTATGCACTGGATAGATTTATTTCATGTGTTAATCTATAATGCAAAAAACCTTGTTACATTATGAATTAAAGGAAGAAAAAACATCTCTCACATAGAGAATGCTCTAAAAGGAAAATGTTTTTATTGATACTGCTTTATCAAACATTAATTTTCTCAGTTATAGTTGCACTGGTTTTACTTATAATATTTCCTGATCAGACTGGCGCGGAGAAATATCCGGTGATCTTCAGAAGACAGTGGCTGTAACATCTTTTTCATATTGACGGTGGTGCTGAGCATCATCATTTTCATTCTTCTTCTATATGTGTGATACTGACTGGTTCAGTTTAAATGGAAAAACAAGGAGGAAACAGGTAGGGAAATGAGATCAAATGCAATTTATGTATCATTTAATTATCTTAACAAAAGCAGATAAATTACCATTTAAGAAAGGGGGTTTATAGAGGTCAGACAAAATCCTACATTTCACTTTCAGGTTTTACGATCAAGCTTTCAGCGGTCAACACTAAGAGGTAAATCAAGTACTTATACCAATATAATATAAAGAATCTTGAATCTTGAATCAATATATGTATATTAGAGTGTTGTTAAGCCAGTTATTTGGATTTATCAATTAGCACAAAATATGCTTAGATGTTCTTAAGACTTCTTGGTGGAAATATATTGCCCTTTCACCTGCACTATTCTTTAATTATTACAGAAAAGCCACATAGAATGATTTTTTATTATTATTATTATTATTATTATTATTATTATTAGTAGTAGTAGTAGTAGTAGAACACATTGTGCAGTTATCAAGCTGTTAGCACAAGTTCTCACATACAGTTGTTGATGTCATTTCATAGTGCATCCGCAGTGTTCAATAGAATATCAAATAAAAAATAGGAATAAAGATGATAAATGCAAAATTATGTTGTTATGAGAATGTTATTTGTTTTATTTAATGTTTTTATGTTACTTTTTCTCAGGAGGAAGTCCAAGACATGTTGAACTACTCCTCAATAACTTTCTCTTATGTTGTATATACTTCAACATAATAATATCCCTTTTATGTGTGTTGTCTTTCAGGCGTCATGTTCACTTGAGTGGGCAGCTGTTGACGCTAAAATATCTTTTTGTTTCAGGTGCACACTTGCATTGGTTGATTAATTTGGGTTTTCGTTTGCGTATTATGTTATTGGTTAATTTACCCCCCTCATTTTCCCTTTTCTTTTAAAAAGCCAGTCTGACCTGGTACTCAGTGCCTGGTCAGCCGCATGCTATTACCTGTTACGCTTTTTAAAAAAATGTATAAAGGTACTACTCCAACCAGCCAGGTTCATGCTTGAACATGAAACATTAAATGTTTGTGCGCCTGGTCGGCCAGAGGAGGATGGGGTCCCCTTCCGAGTCTGGTTCCTCTCAAGGTTTCTTCCTACTAGAGGGAGTTTTTCCTCGCCACTGTCGCCTCAGGCTTGCTTGTTGGGGGTGTAGGCCGGTTATATGTAAGGTGCTTTGTGACAATGACTGTTGTTAAGTGTGCTATATAAATAAATTTGAATTGAATTGAAAAATAAAACTAAAGTTACATCTGTAAAAATGCTCTTTGTGTTTTGAGTACACCATTCAGAATTTCTTAGTGCATTTTTAAAATGAGCATCAAGAATAAAGCATCCAAAACAAACACAATGAAAATACACAAAAGACTCAGTTAAGTTCTAGTTGAAATGTAATCCAAAAGTGTTTTTTATGCAAAACAATGATTAAAACGCGTGTGACATGACCCCCTTTTACATTACCTTCATATACTAGGTTAGAGTGAGTCTTCAAATAAGAATCTGAGATGCAATGCAAAAAAAAATCAGAAGGAGTTTTTAGTATTTGACTAATTAGAAGCATAAATAAACCCAACACAATTAAAACATCAATGAAAACTTGGTTACAGTCTTTCTCATGATGTATTAACAGGAATATGAAGCTGCACAATGTTTATCATCCTGCAAATCGAAAATATACATTGAGTTCCTCATGGAAACCATGCATGCACTTTCATTTACATTTACAGCATTTAGCACCTTTAGCCTTTAAGAGGAAGAACCCCGCCCACAGTCCTGAGGTTTTTTTGGACGAGAGTTAACACCTGGACTTTGATTTAGGAACTGGCATTTAGAAAATTGTTTCTTGAAAAAAATTGTTAAAAGAATTTGTTGCATGTGTGCCTCCAACAACTGACCTGACGCCCATAGTTAATGTCTCAGGAGGAAGAAGGCGCACTGCAATTTAAATGTAGACTACAATGTCACTTTTGGTCATAACAAAAGGAGGCTGATTACTATTTCAAATTAATGTGTCTATAAAATATGTTATTCAAACAACCTGTGAGCTTCAGTAAAGAGGGTGGGGTCATCCACTCGCGCCGGGCCTGCCGCTTTGTTTTGTTTGACATGATTTTGTTCACTCCTGGACTTGTGTCCTGTTCAGAATGAGAATGCCAACGAAAATTGTAATTGCAATAAAAATTTGGCTCTTTGTACCAAACATCATTTGTTTAAAGGTAAAGGTACCACTTAGGTACTCTTGAGAAAGGCACTATCCGCACGCAACGCTCCCCGGGTTCTGCCAAAGTTGCCCACTGCTCCCTCATGGATGGGTTGAATACAGTTTGCACTGTGGTGTGTTCACAATGACAATCACTCAGATTCACTTAAATTATAGAAACAATTTTATTTGTTCTGGTTTGTTGGTGTTCAAAAAGGCAATCAGATTTCTGTGGAACCATGTAAAATGCATTTTATATGAGGCTGCAGAATGTTCCCTGATAGATAACTCAAAGCATCTAACATATTCTTAACATTTTTAAGAGTTTTTTAAACCATATTGGATTTATCATATTAATATAACTAGATTATTAATATTGACAGAGCATAATGTTCTGATAAGTCTTAGTCAGGTTTAAACTGTGTAAATGTACGGGGTATTGAAACTGATAGAAGCAGACTGAATTTACCATGAAAAGAAAGCTTTATGGCGGCCACCATGTGCATTAACTGCCTACTGCCTACAGCATTAATGACATTTTTAACACGCTGTTTTAGTTTTTAAATGCTATTTTATAGCTTTCCGATCAAAACTAATTTGTTGTGTGAAGATGTTTGTGGTTAAGACAGAATAAAAGAGTTTGAAGTGGGTAAAATGTAGGCCCAGTGACTGACTTTTGGCTATGCATCATCATATGTAGCAGGGTTTGTCCTCTGTTTGATAGCGACAGAATAGAAATAGTTTAGCTTAATGTTGCTGAAATGATCCTGCAAGTGGCCCAGTAACGACTCTGGATTCAAAGACGTCCTTTTTTTTTTTTTTTTTTTTACATCTTTACATCTTTAAAAATGACTAACAATTCATCTTGAACTAATGCTTGCTGTGTATTAAATGTTTGTGCGCCTGGTCGGCCAGAGGAGGATGGGGTCCCCTTCCGAGTCTGGTTCCTCTCAAGGTTTCTTCCTACTAGAGGGAGTTTTTCCTCGCCACTGTCGCCTCAGGCTTGCTTGTTGGGGGTGTAGGCCGGTTATATGTAAGGTGCTTTGTGACAATGACTGTTGTTAAGTGTGCTATATAAATAAATTTGAATTGAATTGAAAAATAAAACTAAAGTTACATCTGTAAAAATGCTCTTTGTGTTTTGAGTACACCATTCAGAATTTCTTAGTGCATTTTTAAAATGAGCATCAAGAATAAAGCATCCAAAACAAACACAATGAAAATACACAAAAGACTCAGTTAAGTTCTAGTTGAAATGTAATCCAAAAGTGTTTTTTATGCAAAACAATGATTAAAACGCATGTGACATGACCCCCTTTTACATTACCTTCATATACTAGGTTAGAGTGAGTCTTCAAATAAGAATCTGAGATGCAATGCAAAAAAAAATCAGAAGGAGTTTTTAGTATTTGACTAATTAGAAGCATAAATAAACCCAACACAATTAAAACATCAATGAAAACTTGGTTACAGTCTTTCTCATGATGTATTAACAGGAATATGAAGCTGCACAATGTTTATCATCCTGCAAATCGAAAATATACATTGAGTACTGAGAGCAAAATCAATTCTCTTGATGTCGCACTTCTCCATATATCACTGTTGGCTTCTGGATCATCTTTTTTGGTGCATTTCTTTTCTGCTTGTTTGTAAATGTGAGTGCAGCGTAGTTTACTTCATCTGGTTTCTGTTCAAAGAGAACATTTTGAAGAATTCTTTTATTCTTACAGAATAAAACTTACAAACTTATTTATATTTTTGAAATAAACTGCAACCTACATTGTCACTTGAATCACTGGATACACCTGTTACATGAAAAAAAAAAAACATGCACAAATGCATATTTATAAGAATATGATTATGCTGTTTTTACAGCTGTTCTACAGATGTGTTCTACAGATGTGCTTTATAATTATTATTTAGCTTTTTAAATTTAGTTTATTAATTCTCATTATAAATCTAAGAATTCGCATCTGTCAAAATGTCTTTTTAATTCTTCATATGCTTTAGTTGTCAATGGTTAATGCATTTCCACATTGTTATTCTTCATTCATTCATTTTCCAAACCGCTTAATGCCACTGGGGTTGTGGGGGGACCGGAGCCTATCCTGGGAACTGACGGGCGCAAGGCGGGGACCAACCCTGAGCAGGCCATTGTTATTCTTACCTGTTTTATTCTTCTTTAAGCGCTGACGTTGTAGGAGTGCAATGAAGAGAAATATTGATGCCACATTGGTGGCTGCTAGTATTGGTACAAACAGCTGTAATTTTCCTACAATAACAAGTAAAATGCTTGCAATTTTATTTAGCATACATATGTTTAAAAAGTAAAATAACCTCCATCTTCTCTTAATATGTAATGATGCATTATAAAGGTACTATGTAATATTATTACTACTAAATGAAGAGCATTTATTAAAAATATGACCGATCAGATCAGACTCACCATCTTTCTCTTCACTGTCTTTTGTCGGTTCAGTTACTGTAAAAATGTGAGAATTTTTTTAAAACAAAATATTATTTAAAACTGGATCTTCAAGCACAACCTATGCGTACTGATTCTGAATGGTTCTGTCCACACCAGGGAATTTATTTGAATGTTTTAAAGTAATAAATACAAAATACTAAATGTAATCCTTTGAAAAAAATCAATAGGCTAATCACGTAAAACTAAATTTAGCCAGTTAAAGAAAAGTTGAAGCAAAATTCATATCCAAATCAAAGTTTTTGCTTCAGTGAACAGTCACTTAAACAACTTTGTACATGTTTAGAATAAAATGGAAGATGAATATTGAGGACAACTTATTGAAATAAATAATTGTTGTAAAAATGTTGTTCTTTTAATTTTTTGCAATGCATTACTTTAAATGGTAGTTGTAACTCTGATGTGAAAATTGTCCCTTTCGTCATATAACAATCATAAACAAGTAGATGACACTAATAAAACAATTGTGGAATGATCTAAAAAACAATTTGACTGATTTCATGCTAAAACATATTCTACTTATTCATACATCAATTATAATATATAAAGAATTGCAAGGGAACACAAAGGATTTGCAACCCTTTCACATGTCGCAAGGTTAAGTAAGTGTTAAAATCATAAAAATGAACTGACCTAATAACCACATTTTACACAAGGTCAAGCTTCTACTGTGAACAATCTCCTAACAATACTGTTGACTTACCAAAATTTGGCCCTGCTCCTCAAGCGTCCAGCAGCTCATGTTTCGAAAAAGCCAGCTCTTATAATAATAAGCTCCACAAAAGGTATCCTGCAACATCTGTTTGATCCTGCATGTAATGTTAAGTTGAAAAATGTTTTGTATTCCAGGATGCTTTGATTCTGGAACTATTTTTTAAATTCTCACATTTCACATTATTCATTGATATCGATGTAGCTATACAAGCTTCTGGAACTTTTGTTAGGAAGAACTTTCATCAAAACAGTGAATTGACCGTCCAACAAAACATAGCACTCAAGACTGACTGAGGAGACCAGGCTGGACTTTCACCAACAGGCTTCAGCTGGAAAAGCTCACTTCCGCTGACAAATCCACCTTTTAAATGGTAAGTTCACAAGTTACAGCTGTCAAAACTACAGAAAATATGCAATAACTAAATCACACTGCAAGTTGCTGTTACATAGGATTTAAAAAGCTCACGACCTCGCGGTATACTTATCTTGACATACTTTTCTAATGTAGGGTTAAAGGTTTGTACTCATTATATTAACTTATTAGAAATGATAATCTATTCATTTTCGAGGTGTTTACACGAAGACCATCTTCACATTCCCGTCTTCTGTTGTGAATAGTCTTCTTAAATATGGTGTGAAAGGATGTGGGTGGGTTTAGGTATTTTGACATGTAACCAGTTGATTGGACAGAAGAACACTTTTTGCCTATTCAAATGTTGTACATTGAGAAACACAGGAACAAAATATTACACAACATGCAATGTGTCTGATAAGGTTAGATGTTGGTGATATACCTCAGAAGTACCAGGACACATATTTTATGTCATATTTCAGTGTTTTAAAAATATCAAGAGTTAAGAATAGTATTTTAACTGCAGATTTTCTTCACAACATATAAAACAGCCAATTAGCATTGTTGGAGGCTTCAGAGTAAATATAGATTCAGGTTTTAAATATGATAAACACCATGGTTCCGCAGAGTTTGCTCAGCTTCACCACAGTTTCAAAAGTGAAGTCCTTCCAGTGTCTCTGATTTAGAAGACAATACTCACTTTAATCTCCTCCCAATAGGGATTACCAGCAACTCATTAACTCGTACGTCAGTCATCTCTCTGTCTCGTCATCAGTAAGGGCTAAACGCCACAGCACAGCATTTGGCCGGCACAAATAAGAGGGCCCAGTTTTTTAGCATCTCTCTGGTTCTCACTGGTTCCCTGTTCATTTTAGGATACGTTATTTCCTCATATATGTCAGATTTACTGAAGGCCCATATTTTTTCTCAATCACTGAGGTCCTCAGATTTAAGTGGGTTCATGAGTGATTATTTGAACACATCACAGCACAACACAGCACCACAACAAAATGTGCCCTCTGCATTTGACCCAGTCATGAAAGATTTTAATACATAAAGCTACAGAAAAAAATTTACTTACTATATAGATTCTATTTCATCCATTTATATTTACGTAAAAAATTTCTATGGTAGAATTAATGTAAAAATGTGAAATATTATGTAAAAATAATATGAAAATCAATATTCTTGGAAATGTAATGTCAAAATTTCAATGACATTTTTCATGATGCAAGGTTTAAGACTGAAGAAAGTTTTAATATCAATACAACAATATACACAGCATACAATATCTTAAAGTGCCATTTCACACAGTGTATTTAGACCTTTTCTGGGTATTAATTCTAATTACCTGTACAGTAAACAAAAACAAGACAAGAAACAACACAAGTATTATGTGCAATTAAAGTTCAAGTGCAGTTTAAAACACCAGGTTCACATTTGTATGGTCATATGCATTGTTGACAAGTCAACAAGACAAGACCAAGACAAGGACGTGCGCAAGTTATAACGTGCCAATTAAACAGCACATTTTGGAGGCAGAGCTGGTTGTGATTTATGGATTGCATAAGTTTTGTATTATTTGCCTTCATAGTCATATGTTTTAATAAATATAGCCATGAATTCTTGAGAAATTCCTGTTGTTAGTAAGGATTGATAATCACATCACATGTGGACAGTGAGTTTAGATCTTACATATTAAATCAGTGAGCATCTCTTATCACATCCATATATCTATAAGTCGAAGGCCTTGGATTACTTGCCAGGCTGAACATGGCTGAACCCTAGGGGCCCCCACGCTTGCCAGCTTGCCTGCGGGGCTCCCGATTGGACAGTCAAAATATCAATTTATTAAAATAAGCCCGGAGTGTGGGGCAGAAAATGTAGCCTTGGGGCCCATGTATACCTTAATCTGCCCCTGGTATCAGTTTTAGAAAAAAAAAGAATCCGTGCATACTAACACACACATTAAAACTTATTAAACTTTTAAGTCAGTTCTCCATGTTGTGGTGTGGAATGGTGCTGAGGCTGTACTAGGTTTTCAAAAAAAAACCATATATAATATTTTGGGGACCTTCCAAAAGCAAAAATAACTCTGGTGCATCAAAGCTTGAAACAAGATCTCTGAAAACATCCTGTGGTATATAGCACCAAGACCTTAACAGCACAAGTTTTAAGTCTTGTAGGTTGTGAACTCATGCCACAAGTCAACACCTTATCAGCTCTTTGTTATGTTCTTCAAATTATTGCTAAACAATTTTACAGGGTGGAAAGGGACATCACCCTACTGAAGAGCCATGTTATGAAAGTGTGTATATGTTGAGATGTTTAACTAGGTAATATGTTCAAATATAGGAGCAATGCACTGCATATGCAGACTTGCATTGTATTCGCGTTACTTCCGCAGCACATAACTTAAGATGTAACATTTTATCACACATTTTCACATCATCTCTTGTTTATTCACTGGGCGTTGAGAGTTTAATCTAAGATATGAAAACTTTTGTTTTTCACAATGTTGCAGTGAAGGTTGATGGAGAATCCAAGCTGTACATAAAAGTGTGCCATTTTAACAGGAAGCTGACTGAAGGGCTAATTGGGCTATGGTTTTCTTTGATGTGGCCGTGAAGTTCCAATGGTATTTCGAGTTTACATGCTTCACAGTTTATAGGTTACACTGAATGTACAATATTCCAATCATTAATACTGTATGTGTTCAATAATCATCTCCACACTGTGCTGAGTAAACGTTTATTTACCATGACTCCACAAACCAAGTTACCTGCTCATTGAAAATGCATGTGTCAAGAGCGAAAATTATTTTAAAAAAAAAACGGAATGAACTGAGCCATTTGTTTAAAGGAAGTGTACAGGAGTTTTGATCTTGAACAGTGTCAATTCCAAGCAAGTGAACAAGCGAGAAAAGATGTATGTAAAGATGCAACCGACACAATCACACAAAATTATTAAAAACAACAACTAAAAGTTCTGTTAAAATGGTAAAATGGTTAAAATGGCCACTACCAAAATATAACCCCACAAAAAGCAAGTCAGAAGAACTGTTAAGCTGTTGTGGTTAGAACATTCCATGATGTTTAACCAACTAAAAAAATCATAGAGTAGCATATTACCACAAAATTAATGATTTTTATATAAGTTAATACAAACATACATTTTATGTTTAGATTTTTCATACATTTTACATATTGTCCATTCACACATAAATATTGTCTTCAGGTTATCAGTTATCATGTTATAAACTTACAGAAATAATTCTTTCTACAGTTTTAACAACAATCAGTTAAATATCATCATTACAATTAACATTTATATTTATTCCAAACCTTTTACATCAGAGTAAATGACATGTGAGCTTGGGTCTCTTTTGTTTTCTTGACTCTTGATTTTTGCTAACAAATGAATTGGGGCAACTCATCTCTTCTCTTTCTGTGTTCTAAAGGACAGACACAAGTATCTTCTTATTAAGGTTGCTATCATTTATTGTAAAACCAATTATAACACATCACTGTAACAGCGTCAAATGTCAAAAGCTTTTTAAGCTTGAATTTTAGTATATTTGCATTTTTCGTGATTTTGGTCAAATGTTTTTAATTCAAATAAAACATTTCTTAATTAGAACACATTTTACAAATGAAATCTAAAATAACTGTAGTCACTTGTTTTAACGTCATTTCAAAAATGTACCTCAGTCATGGAAGCAGTTGGAAGAAAGCCCTCAGGTTGACCTGTATAATGGATAGAATACTAACGCTTGTCATCTTGTGAGGTTTAATGGCAAAGGAATATAATTTGTCTTGTAAATATCCATTAAATTTAACAATTGTTACATTTGGCGCTTCAGTGAATAAAAAATCGTGTCAATAACAAAATAAAATTTGAAATGTGATTATGAGATTGTTTGCAATTTCTTAGAAATGTCACAGATACACTAAAGGGGTTTTAAAAACTAAAACATTTATGTTTTTTATTTTAGTTTATTTTGTACATATGTGGCAAGACTGGGGAATAAGCATCAACTCAGCAGTCATGTTCCTTTTTTTAGTCCTTGTACATAAGAGGACAGCAATTATAATGAAGCACAACAAGTTTGACGCAGCCAAGACGGGGACCATCATATGCATATTATTAAATGATTTGGCTCTAAAATAAAAAAAAATTAAATAACTACATAAAAAGTACATTCTTATAATACAAACATGTTTTTAACAAGCTTTTATTCACATGATGAGTTGGAGAAATCAATTTATGCTTATGCTCACCAGTAATGTCCAGTCTACTTCCGTTTCTCCACACATGACCATAGCACAGTAGTAAGTTCCAGCATCAGATGTGCTGAGGTTCGTTTTGGGGAGATTGTACATGCAGCTCTGTGTTGGAGAGTCCATCTCAGAACTCCTATTACACTGATCACCTGCCTCCATGGTGAAGATGATTCCTGGATGCAGTTCCTGAATCATGTCTGAACAATTACCACTAATTCTCCTGCTGCAGACTTTTTGTAGGAACTGGGCACTGCAGAGTCTGAGTCTCCACTGGATGAACTGGATCTGTCCATTTGATTGCATTTTTGTCTCCGAGGACATAAATTGAGTCAAATAGTACTGATGCTGTGATTGAATAAAATCAGCCAAGACTATTGAAACACAAAATTGTACCCTTTAAAAGCAATCTGGATAACCTTCAACGATGTAAAAAAGGCTCTATGCGCACTGGATTAGACTCTGCATAAACAGTGACGATGCAGACTGGAGCTTCTTCAGGAGACTGTTTGAACCATGAATAATAGTTTTCATAATATTTTGAGATTCTGCAAACCAACGTTACATTATCACCTGGCACAAATGTTCTTAGAACCTGAGGAAAAAAAAAAAAAATGAGATGATGGTAATTTTTTAAATGGAGAATGTTAGAGTGAGTCTTTGAAATAATCATCAAGAGATACAATGCACCAAAAAATCAGAAATTTTAACATTTGACTAATTAGAAGCATAAATAAACCAAACACAAAACATCAAAGAAAACATAGTTTACAGTTCTTCTGACAATGTAATAACAGGACTATGAAGCTGCAATGTTTATCATCCTGCAAATTAAAATATACATTGAGTGCTGAGCAAAATCAATTCTCTTGATATACTTTACTTTATCCTATATCACTGTTGGTTTTCTGGATCATCTTTTTTGGTACATTTCTTTTCTGCTTGTGAAAGAAGGTGAGTGCAAAGCGTAGTTTACTTCATCTGGGTTCTGTTCAAAAAGAAGATTTTGAAGAATTCTTTTATTCTTACAGATATATTTTAAACTTGTTTATATTTCTGGTAGTAATAAGCTGCAACCTACATTGTCACTTGAATCATGATGCACCTGTTTGCTGGTATATTTATAAGAACATGATCATGCTATTTTCTCTGTGTAATAAAATGATCGATGAATGAATACAGAGAATGAAGTCCTATGGTAGCTATAATTAGTGATTAGCTTTCATTTTTATTTAGTTTTTAATCTAGAATTTGCATCGGTTGAAACGTCTTATAATTCTTCACATGCTTCTAGCTGTCAATAAATTTAATGCCTTTCACACGTTGTAATTCTTACCTACTATTCTTCTTTAAGCACTGATGTAGGGTACAAAATATTGATGCCACATTGGTTGGCTGCTTAGTCTTGACAGATATTCAAACAGCTGTAATTTTACCTACAATAACAAGTAAAATGTTTGCAATTTTATTTAAGCATATACAGTATATGTTTAAAAAGTAAAATAACCTCCATCTTCTCTTAATATGTAATGATGCATTATAAATAACAAGTACTATCCATAATTTTACTAAATGAAAGAGCATTTATTAAAAAATATGACTGATCGGAATCCAGACTCACCATCTTTCTGCTTCCTCTTTTGTCAAGTTTCAGTTACTGTAAATGTGAAATTCTTTTACACCAAATATTATTTAAAACTGGATCTTCCAAGCACAACCTAGCATGTGCTGATTCTGAATGGTTCTGTCACACCAAGGAATTAGAGCCGAATAATTGTTGTAGTAAAATGTTGTTCTTTTAATTTATTGCACAATGCATTACTTTAAATGGTAGTTGTAACTCCATTAACTGATGTAAAAATTTTTATACCATCATTTAACAATCATAAACAAATGGAATGTACTAATAAAACAATTGTGGAATGATCTAAAAAAACAAAATAAAATTGTTGGCAAGCACATATAATAAGAAAAAGAATTAAAATAATAATTTGACGTTTGTGCAAAATATATTCCTTATTCTTCAGTGTAATACTTATACTAAATTATCCCAGTTGCAAAGGAACTTTGAGGATTTGCAACCCTTTCCTGTCGCAAAAAGTTTAAGTAACACGTTGAAACCCAAAATCGCAAAAATAAACTGACCTAATAACCACATTTTTACACAAAGGTCCAAACTTCTCTTTTTCTGTGAACAATCTTTCTCCTAACAATGCTGTTGGCTTACAAGTGGCCCTGCTCCTCAAACGTCAGCATGCTCATGTTTCAGAAAAACCAGCTGTTGCCATCAGGCTCCACAAGGCCATCCTGCAACATCTGTTGTTTGATCCACTGCATGTAATGTTGGTTTGAAAATGTTTGTATTCAGGATGCTTTGATTCCTGGAACTATTTTAAATTCCTCCCACATTTTCATTATCCATTGATCAGCCATTCAGCAGCTATACAAATGGAACTTTGTTGGGAAGAACTTTCATCCAAAACAGTGAGAATTGACGCCGTCCAACAAACATGGCACTCCAAGACTGACTGAGGGAGGCCAAGGAAGGCCTGGTTTTCACTGTAGACTTCAGCTGGAAAAGCTTATTTCCAATGACAAATCCACCTTTAAATGGTAAAGTTCACAAGTTACAGCTGTCAAAACTACAGAAAATATGCAACAACTAAAATCACACTACAGTTGCTAGTATAGGATTTAACGTCGCAACCTCATGACATACTTATCTTGAGATACTTCTAATGTAGGGTTAAGGTTTATACTCACATTGTATTAACATTAGAAATGATAATCTATTCATTTTAGAGTGTTTGCAAAGACCATCTTCACATTCCGTCTTCTGTGGTGAATAGTCTTCTTAAATATGATGTGAGGATGTGGGTGGGTTTTAGGTATTTTGACATGTAACCAGCTGATTGGACAGAAGAACACTTTTTGCCTATTCAAATGTTGTACATTGAGAAACACAGGAACAAAATATTACACAACATGCAATGTGTCCTGATAAGGTTAGATGTATGGTGATATACCTCAAGAAGTACAGGACACATATTTTATGTCATATTTCAGTGTTTCAAAAATATCAAAAAAGGTTAAGAATAGTATTTTAACACAGATTTTCTTCACAACATATAAAACAGCCAATTAGCATTGTTGGAGGCTTCAGAGTAAATACAGATTCGGGTTTTTAAATTTGATCTCGCTTACCATGGTTCACGCAGAGTTCCTTTCAGCTTCACACAGTTTCAAAAGTGAAGTCCTTTGATGTCTCCTGATTTAGAGAGCAATACTCCGCTAATCTCCTCCCCAATAGATTACTGTAACTCATTACAGTCATGGCCGAAGTTATCGGCACCCCTGGAATTCTTCCAGACAATGCACTATATCTCCCAGAAGACTATTGCAATTACAAATGTTTTGGTATACATGTTTATTTCCTTTATGTGCATTGGATCAACATGAAAAAAAGCAGAAAAAAAAGCCAAATTTGACACCCTTACACAAAAAACTCAAAAACTTGGTCGGACAAAATTATTGGCACCTTTTCAAAATTGTGGGTAAATCGTTTAATTTCAAGCATATGATGCTCGTTTAAACTCATGTGTGCCAAGAAACAGGTGCTGGCAATATAGCAATCACACCTGAAGCTAGTTAAAATGAAGAAAAGTTGAGTCAACCTTTCTGTTGTGTGTCTGTGTGTGCCACACTAAGCATGGAGAACAGAAAGAAGAACAGAGAATTGTCTGAGGAGTTGAGAACAAAAATTGTGGAAAAATATCAATAATCTCAAGGCTGCAAGTCCATCTCCAGAGATCTTCATGTTCCGTTGTCCACTGTGCGCAACAAAATCCAAAAGTTTACAACACATGGCACTGTAGCTAATCTCCCTGGACGTGGACGGAAGAGAAAAATTGATAAAAGACTACAACGCAAGATAGTCCGAATGGTGGCTAAACAGCCCAAATCAACTTCTAAACAAATTCAAGCTGTTCTGCAGACTCAGGGTGCAACAGTATCAGCTCGAACTATCCGTCACCATCTGAACGAAATGAAATGCTATTGCAGGAGACCCAGGAGGATCCCACTGCTGACACAGAAACATAAAAAATCCAAACTGGAGTTTGCCAAAAAGTACTTGAGGAAGCCAAAATCCTTCTGGGAGAATGTCTTGTGGATTGATGAGACCAAGGTAGAGCTTTTTGGTAAAGCACATCATTCTACTGTTTACAGAAAACGGAATGAGGCCTACAAAGAAAAGAACACAGTACCTACAGTCAAACATGGTGGAGGCTCAATGATGTTTTGGGGATGTTTTGCTGCCTCTGGCACTCGCTACCTTGACTGTGTGCAAGGCATCATAAAAATCTGAAGACCCCCAAATGATTTTGGGGTGCAATGTAGGGCCCAGTGTCAGAAAGCTGTGTCTGCCTCAGAGGTCATGGGTGTTCCAGCAGGACAATGACCCCAAACATACCTCTAAAAGCACCCAGAAATGATTGAATACAAAGTGATGGAGAGTTCTAAAGTGGCCAGCAATGAGTCCGGATCTAAATCCGATTGAACACTTATATAGAGATCTCAAAATTGCTGTTGGAAGAAGGCACCCTTCAAATCTGAGAGACCTTGAGCAGTTTGCAAAAGAAGTGTGGTCGAAAATTCCAGTTGAGAGGTGTAAAAAGCTTGTTGATGGTTATAGGAAGCGATGGGTTTCAGTTATTTTTTCCAAAGGGTGTGCAACCAAATATTAAGTTGAGGGTGCCAATTATTTTGTCTGGTCCAGCTTTTTCAAATTTGGCTTTTTTCTCTGCTTTTTTTGTGTTGATCCAATGCACATGAAGGAAATAAACATGTGTATACCAAAACTTTTGTAATTGCAATAGTCTTCTGGGAGATATATTGCATTTTCTGTCACGGCCACGCCCACGGTCATTCTCTGGGTTCACTTTCGGTGCCAGACCTGTTGTTTCTAGTCCACCTTGTGTGTCTCCGATTACCTTTAGCTTTCCCCACTAACTCGCTCTCCACTTCCGGGTTCTTGTTGTCTTCACTTCGTGTGCCCTTCCTAGTACGTTAGGATCCGTTCAGGACACCCTGCTTTTATCATTGTGTTCACCTGCTCCTTGTTTTACTTTTGCTTTGGGATTGGGTTACTCACTTGTTACTTTCTCTCGCTTTATTTAACCCAGTTCGACCTGAGTTTCACTGTGTCTTTCACCCTCTAATATGCGCTGGTATTATTTTGTGCGTCATGTTGATTTTCTCTGTTCCTGTTTTTTTTTCGCCTTGTCTGCTTGTCTCCTGGATTTTGTCTCATCTTGTTTTGTAATACTCATTTTTTTCCCCCATGTTCCTGGAAATGCATTTCACCTGGTTTTCTTTTGTTTGTCCTCAGGCTTGTGAGTTCCAGTAAATCCCCGTTCCGGTCAGACTGCCATTTCCCTTAAGGAATCTGGATCGTCTATTTTCAAGTCGTGGGTTTTTGAGTTGCAGTTAGGCGCTCCTTCTGTTTTCCCCACGGAGGATTTCCCCAGTTCCGAGTGCAACCCGCTGGGACCACGAGCCTCCCCGTTTGTTTGGTACCTTCAGTCTCGCCCTAGAGTTACCCCTGCCTTTTTCACGTACTGTTTACTCCTGTTTTTTTCATATATATATTTTTGCCCCAGATTATTGCCCTGTATTTTTATCTGCCTTGTTTGGGACCTGTTTATTTTCACCTTGCCTGCTTCTTCCTAATAAACTGTTCATTTCGCCTGGAAGTGCGTCCTCTGTTCTGATTAATACAGCGCCATGACAATAGCTATGAATTCCTCCAGAAATTGTGCAAGTTATAATGTAAAATAAGAAGCAAATTTTGGAGGCAGAGCTGGTTGTGATTCATGGATTGCATAAGTTCTGTATTATTTGCCTTTCATAGTCACATGTTTTAATAAATATAGCCATGAATTCTTCCAGAAATTTCTGTTGTTATTAAGGATTGAAAAATCAAATCACATGTGGACAGTGAGTTTAGATCTTAAATATTAAATGAGTGAGCATCTCGTGTCATCCATATATCTGTATCAGTCAAGCGCGGATTAACGCACAGACTAGATATGGCTGAAGCCTAGGGGGCCCCACGTTTGCCAGCGGGGCTCCCGATTGGACAGTCAAAATACCATCCATCCATCCATCCATCCATTTTCCACCGCTTTTCCGGGTCGGGTCGCGGGGCAGCAGCCTAAGCAAGGAAACCCAGAATTCCCTCTCCCCAGCCACTTCGTCCAACTCTTCCGGGAGAATCCTGAGGCGTTCCCAGGCCAGAACCACCTCATCTGGCTCCTCTTGAATTATACCAATTTATTAAAATAAGCCCGGAGGGTGGAGCAGAAAATGTAGCTTTGGCGCCCATGTACACCTTAATCTGCCCCTGGTATCAGTATTGGAAAAAAAAATGAATCAGTGCATACTAACACACACATTAAAACTTATTATACTTTTAAGTCAGTTCTCCATGTTGTGGTGTGGAATGGTGCTGAGGCTGTACTAGGTTTTCAAAAAAAAAACACCATACATAATATGGTGGGGACCTTCCAAAAGCAAAAATAACTCTGGTGCATCAAACTTGAAACAAGACCTCTGAAAACATCCTGTGGTATATAGCACCGAGACCTTAACAGCACACATTTTAAGTCTTGTAAGTTGTGAACTCATGCCACAAGTCAACAACTTTTTATCACACATTTCCACATCATCTCTACATTTATTTACTGAATGTTGGGGGATTTTTAATCTAAAATATGAAAAACACAACTTTTGTTTTTCATAATGTTGCAATAAAGGTTGATGGAAAATCCAAGTTGTACATACAATTGTGCCATTTTAACAGGAAGCTGACTGAAGGGCTAATTGGGCTATGGTTTTCTTTGATGTGGCCGTGAAGACATGCAATGAAGTTCCAATGGTATTTCGAGTTTACATGCTTTACAGTTTATAGGTTACACTGAATGTACAATATTTCAATGTTAATATACTGTAGGTGTTCAATAATCATCTCCACACTGTGCTGAGTAAACTTTTATTTACCATGACTCCACAAACCAAGTTACCTGCTCATTGAAAATGCATATGTGTCAAGAGCTAAAATTATAAAAATAATTGAACTGAGCCATTTATTTAAAGGAAGTGCACAGGAGTTTTGCTCTTGAACAGTGTCAATTGCACAAACAATTGAACAAGCAAGAAAAGATGTATGTAAAAATGCAACCGACACAATCACACAAAATTATTAAAAACAACAACAACAACAAAAGTTCTGTTAAAATGGTAAAATGGTTAAAATGGCAACTACTAAAAATAACCCCCCAAAAGCCGTCAAGAACTGTTGGCTGTTGTGGTTAGAACATTCCATGATGTTTAACCAACTAAAAAATCATGGAAATTGTATATTACAAAAATAATGATTTTTATATAAGTTAATACAAACATACATTTTATGTTTAGATTTTTCATACATTTTACATATTGTCCATTCACACATAAATATTGTCTTCAGGTTATCAGTTATCATGTTATAAACTTACAGAAATAATTCTTTCTACAGTTTTAACAACAATCAGTTAAATATCATCATTACAATTAACATTTATATTTATTCCAAACCTTTTACATCAGAGTAAATGACATGTGAGCTTGGGTCTCTTTTGTTTTCTCGACTCTTCGATTTCCTTGCTGACAAATGAATTGGGGCATAACTCATCTCTTCTCTTTCTGTGTTCTAAAGGACAGACACAAGTATCTTCTTATTAAGGTTGCTATCATTTATTGTAAAACCAATTATAACACATCACTGTAACAGCGTCAAATGTCAAAAGCTTTTTAAGCTTGAATTTTAGTATAGTTTTGCATTTTTTCATGATTTTGATAAAATGTTTAATTCAAATAACACATTTAAAAAAATGAAATCTAAAATAACTGTAGTCACTTGTTTTAACGTCATTTCAAAAATGTACCTCAGTCATGGAAGCAGTTGGAAGAAAGCCCTCAGGTTGACCTGTATAATGGATAGAATACTAACGCTTGTCATCTTGTGAGGTTTATTGGCAAAGAAATATAATTTGTCTTATAAATATCCATTAAATTGTAGTGTTACATTTGGCCGCTTCAGTGAATAAAAAATCATTAATATTAACAAAATAAAATTTGAAATGTGATTACAAGATTGATTGCAGTTTCCTTAGAAATGTCACAGATACACTAAAGGGGTTTAAAAAACTAAAACATTTATGTTCTGAATTTTAGTTTATTTTGTACATATGTGACTGGGGAATAAGCATCAACTCACCAGTCATGTTCCTTTTTTTAGTCCTTGTACATAAGAGGACAGCAATTATAATGAAGCACAACATGTTTGACGCAGCCAAGACAGGGACCATCATATGCATATTAAATGATTTTGGTTCTAAAATAAAAAAATTAAATAACTTCACATAAAAAGTACATTCTTATAATACAAACATGTTTTTAACAAGCTTTTATTCACATGATGAGTTGGAGAAATCAATTTATGCTTATGCTCACCAGTAATGTCCAGTCTACTTCCGTTTCCAAACAGTATCTCTCCACACATGGCCACAGCACAGTAGTAAGTTCCAGCATCAGATGTGCTGAGGTTCGTTTTGGGGAGATTGTACATACAGCTCTGTGTTGGAGAGTCCATCTCAGAACTCCTATTACACTGATCACTGCTGCCTCCATGAGTGTAGATGATTCCTGGATGAGATTCTCCTGAATCATGTCTGAACCAGTACACATTGTGTTCTCCTGCACAGACTTTTGTAGGAACTGAGCACTTCAGAGTCACAGAGTCTCCTGGATGAACTGGATCTGTCCATTTGATTACATTTTTTGTCTCCTCCGAGGACATAAATTGATCCACATAATACTGATGCTGTGATTGAATAAAATCAGCCAAGACTATTGAAACACAAAAATTGTGACCCTTTATACAATCTGGATAACTAACCGTTATATTTGAGAAACACTCCATTGCTGAAAATGATGAGGTCATAATCTCGAGCAGCACAATAATAAATTCCACTGTCAGCTTGCCTTATGTCTGTAATTGTTAATGTGAATTGAACTCCTTGCTTTCTTGCTATAAATCTTTCATCTGATTTAAAGGCTCCGTAACGCACTGGATCAGACTCTGCATAAACAGTGACGATGCAGACTGGAGCTTCTCCAGGAGACTGTTTGAACCATGAATAATAGTTTTCATAATATTCTGAGATTCTGCAAACCAACGTTACATTATCACCTGGCACAAATGTTCTTAGATGCCTATCTTGAATTACAGACACGCATGTGACAGAACCTGAGGAAAAACAATTAATGAGATGGTCATTGCTTATTTTAAATGGAAAATCTTTAGATAATTAACAGACAATTGCTAGTTTTACTGATTGTTTTAAATAGAGGATCTTACCTGTTCCTATGGACATAATACACGCTAGAATAAATGTAATCATAACTGAAGGACCCAAACCACCACTTCATGCTTCTGGTATGAAAACTGAGAGTGAGACCTTTGAGTTTGGGGCGTCTTTTAAGGGTGATTTGAATGATGATCTTCAAGCCTCATTGGCTGTCCTCATTTCAATGGCAGATACCTTTTCCTTTATCTTGCAAACTTTTTTCCATTGTTCAATTTAAACCTAACCTCAGAACTAAAAGTATGGGGTTAAGGTTATCACACCTGGCTTATAGTAGCACACAGAAGGTTTTTCCATTGGTTTAAAGTAGTGTATAACTTTTCTATAGTCTCCTTTATTTCAGGCTCAAAATCATTTTTGAAAGTCGCTAGACATACTGCAATTAGTTAGTCTATTTAGTTAGAATAAATACCACAACGGAGCAAGAGGCCTGTATTAAATAACAGTAAACAGTGGTGTTTTTTTTCCAAAAAACACTCTGAATTCAAAACATCCAACACTTGCTGACTACTGAAAACAAAATGACAAAAAAAGCATATCCCAGATAAAACAAATAATCAATACATTCAAACAATGGGTTAGAGTTTCCACTAAGCTTCTGAATAAGGCCTTGGTTGCCTCAGGGCACTGTCTCTGTAATAGTGTTGGGAGACTCAAGACCAATCAGTTTTTGAAAATCTCGGCCTTGTCTTGGACTGGGTCGTATTTGTACTCGGTCTTGTCTTGCCGACAGATGCGTTGTTTATTACTTAGTGTTTTAATAACTCAGAATCCCTTTAACATACAAAAACTAAACACATACTGTCAGTATGACAAGACTTTGAACTTTCTTGAAATTAGATTCATTTCTCTGTATGTGGAAATATTTCTGAGTAATTCCATGCACAAAAAAATGAAGTAATTGTGCAAAAAGGCAATTTAATTATTCACAATGTAAACACACAGGTTAGCGCTCACAACTCTCATATGGAGCGCTTTATACACAAAATTGTAGTTGTCTTCCAGTAAGGCCAAAAGCAGCTCATTTTATAGGCCAAAATTACTCCAAATTGCCTTAAAATTACCCAAAACCTCTTCATTTTCAATTGATCAGAAAATATTTTTTTCCATTTTATAATTATACAGTAACCAATAGGGAAACATAAATATAGAAAATGCATTATTTGTTTTCAAATAATTTTATTCTGTATCCAGATAGATACCACGGTTCTTCAGCCATAAAATGTCTCTGCATAATATCAACTCTACAAGCCAATAAAACAGTGAGTTTGGTCTTGAGGAGTGTTCTGCCAGTTTGTTGAGTGATCAGTTTGGATAACTGCGTCCAGTGAAGTGATTTCCTCATTATAGATATGTAAGAGAGAAATATTGAATAAACATGTCTAATGTTGCTTAGACATTGCATGTTCCACTTATTTGTCATGTGGTATAAAACGAGCATTGAGTCTCGGTCTCGACTCTATCTCGCCCCGTCCTGATCTCGGTCCCGTCTTGGTTTCGGCCCTTCAGAGTCTTGGTCTTGTCTCGGTCTCGACATACTCTAGTCTCGGTTAAGGTGGTCTTGATCGCATCTCTACTCTGTAATTTGAAATCCTGCATTCATACCAAAAAGCACCACATAAGTGCTATTTACTCCTGGTCCATACACCCGTGTGAAGGTTCTTTACTAAATGATTCTATAAATCGACAGACACCTTTCTTCAGCCACTGCAATTCACATATAGTGAGACACACTCTTTTGACTGCTTTCACATGCTCTCACACCATATCTATCTGATCTAGGCATTGAGCCTGACGAACACCACTTCTCAGCTGAACTGGCAGAGAGGCGTTCCTTTGCACATTCCCGAATGGTAGGTGGCGCAACTAATGATGCTGCACTCGTCAGCAACTGGAGAAGTGATGGTCCATGATGACTATACTAAGAGCTGTCCTCATACAGCTGCATTACCTGTTGCATTGCAGGTTTTTGTCCACATTCTGGTTTTTAGCCACCAAAGCTGAGCAGCTAACTGAACTGGCTGACCGAAAGGATATTCCTCAGTCATCCCTGAGTCGTGCCATGCCGGTTGTATGGGATGATATAAACCACTAGTGATCCAGATATGTAAGATTACCTGACATTGTGGTTTACCAGATATATATATATATATATAAAGCCATCAAAAAACAAATTTGATTGTGTAAGTTGAGTTCCACTCTGTTAATTGAATTCCGCTCTATTAATGGTCAAATTATTTGTGATTTCAATAACGTTTTCAATTGATGGCCTGGCCTTTGAGAAGTAGTGGTGTTGGGAACATATTAGAAAATTGTGTTAGGGTTAGGGTTATATTTTTAAGGGATATTTAGGTAGTCACTAGCCTGTCATTCTAGTGTGTCAGACCAGTTGCAGTGTAAGTATGTTTTATTGTAAGTAAGTAAGTTTAAAATGTATATTTTTTTATGTATATTTTGTATTTTACTTATTTATTGTTTATTCGTCTCATCTCTCTATGTATCTGTATAGTATATAGCAAAGATGACAATAAGGTTTATTTTGACTTTGACTTTTTGACTTAAGTTCTTTGCTTTAGAGATCTTTTTTTACTCCTCTCTGTCTCTTGTTCCGTTCACCAAAATAAACTTGGACGTGATTTTTACTATTAACCTGTTGCATGTTTTGGTTTGTAAGCGAGCATTACAAGTTGACTTCACATGATTTCCGAGACATTGATTGGAAATGGAAGCGAATGACTTGGTTTTGAAAAAAACAGCGCTGGTTCTTTTATTCTGTGCACAGAAACAGAAATAAAGGTGTAAACACGCATAAACTATATTCTTCGCCATGTAAATGTGCTGTGCGTGGTTGCTCGCTACTCAGTGCGGGCGCTTACTGCTCTAGTGTTGTCTGTAAAGATTTTTTTTGTGAATTCTACACAAGGCAGAATACATGAGCCCTCTAGACAGTGCTCTCCACTTCTTTGTCATTAGAAGTGTTGTTAACCTTGTTGCAAGCTAGATCTTATTGGTGTTGGTTTCTTCTTGGTTTTGGCTTGTTTTTACTACCTGCCTGCCTTATGTTATTTCATTTTAATTGGCTGATTTTTGCCTTGCGTTTCTTGAGCCTGCTTGCTGGTGATTTAATCGTCTTGCTTTATTAAATTGCCTAATGGAAGTGAGACCATACATCCTACTTCATTAATCATAAAAGTATCACTGTTTGCCATGTATAATATCATTCTTGAATGCTTTTGATCTGCACTGGGCAGAAGTGAAGGTAAGAGCTGGTGGTGGTATTTTTTGCTTGACCTTTTTACCACCAATAAGAGGTGGAACACAGAGGTGGAGTTAGTGTAGTGCGGGGGCCCACTCACTTCCTGCATTTTAAGAATGATGCTATTTTTGCACATTGGAGTTACTGCTGCTTGAAGTGTGACCTCATGTCTTATATAGCTATATAGCTACATGTAGGACACTGGAAAGTTTTGACCACAGAAGGTTAAAAACTATGGACAGCTGTCTGTTTATTCTTGACATCTTGTTTTTACACGCTAACCTCAAGCAAAACTCAATCTCTAGTTCAATGACTGACTTCAGCCTCAGCAAAGAGATATTATTAATAATCTGCAGGCCACTACTGTGTGGAAGCCTATTCACTGAAAGGAAATAAAATTGTAAGCAGCTTAAAACTGTTTTGCTTTTTTCAAACACATATAAAGTGATATCATGCATTGTTCATCTCATAAATATACATGTATTCTGCTATAGTAAGACTAAACATATCTTCATAGGTATTAAGTTAGTTAATTTTTCATACGAATGTCATTACAAAGTTGATTTCTGCAAGTAATACAGAGCAAATATGAGTTAACTAACTTCAGACACTTTTTTCTCCTTTCATTCAATTGCTTTGTCAGACTCCTGCAATAGAGAGGGTTGGACAGTTATGAACTGGTCAAGCAGAACTTTTCCTTGGCATCCATCCATCCATCCATCCATTGACCCAATCCTGAGGTCACCATACCAGACCCCCTCAATAGGCCCCCCCTGGCAGTGCCTAGAAATTCTGTTCATAAAAGTTCTGAACAGAATCAGTGACAAAAAGCAGGCCTGGCGGAGTCCAACTACACCGGAAACGAGTCTGACTTACTGCTGGCAATGCGGACCATTAGTACAGAGACCGAACACTCAGACTCAATGTCCCCTGTTATTTCTTGGACACGATCAAAGTTCTGCCGGGGGTGGGAGTTGAAGCTCCTTCTGGCAGGGGATTCTGCCAGACGTTCCCAACAGACCCTCACAATACATTTGGGAGTATGGAGACCCTTATGCTTGAACATGGTGTTTGTTTTGGACAGCCCGTAATGAGAACAGAAGTCAATCATGCTCCTCCAGGTCTCACTGTACTGTCATTGCCCATGTGAGTATTGAAGTCCCCCAGCAGAACATATGCATGGCAAGTGTTTAGCATTTTGTTACCTCTTGACCATAAACATATTAATTATACATGAAAATAAAGAATAAAGAAATAAAAAACAAAGGGCTTATTTTGGCTTATGGAAAATGAGGTGAGCTGTGCATGTGTGAGAACGTGTTTCTTGTGGCTTGGTTGAATCAAGGGCTGTGAAACAAAAAAGAGTGTCAGTCCTATAGACAGGAACTAGTCAGATGGTGACACTGACACACAGATTGGCCTTGTGCCTTTGGACAATGCACTAGGGCAAGGGGCAAGCTCTGAATCAGACTGAGCTTTTTAATTATGACTGTAAGGTACTTTCTGCTATAAATACTAACCATGAGTAATTGCACTGCTGTTTTATCTAAGAATCTGTTGGGTGTGTTGTTTGCTGATGTGTCAGGGAAAGGTAGGAGGCTGCTAATTTGCCGATGTTAAGTTCAGCAGCTCTCAGTAAGTACTGAAGTGCCTCTTCCTGTCCCTTATTCAACAGGAAATGACGGGCACCTCAACATCTTCTACTCTTCCATTCACACTTTCACTTACCAAAGACATGTGCCACGTGTTTGTGGTCAAGAGTATGTGTGTCTAAATAAGGTTTGTTGTAGACTAGATAAAACCCTTTTTTAAAAAAAAACATGTAGATTTATTATTTTACACAAAAACAGATGCATGGTAAAATAATCTCTATGTTGATAAACTAAACCAGGGGTTTACAGCTGGTGGGCCACGGCCCCCTGGTGGTCCGAGGCAGCAATGCAGGTGCAATCAACAGAACCAGTTGAAAACTAGTGCTAAACCCATAGGGTAATTTAAGATATAGAAATAGAAATACGTAGAAATATCTACTGACTTTGTATTAATTTTACACAGTAGATGCCTTTGAAACATATCTGATAAATTTGACTTGTACTACGATTTTAATTGGTTCATTTATGTTGATATTAATTTGCTCAACTGCTGTTGAAGAGCAACTTCCACCTGCTCTGTTTCTGCCACTAGTCAGAATGGTCCATGGAGTAAAAAAATACTGCTGATAAGGGGATGGGCAGCTAAAACCTTCTTTTTCAAGAGGTCAGCAAAGATCATCAGGTATGGTATGAAAGAAAAACACAGATCTTCTTACGATAGTCTATTGACACAGCAGCATAAATCATTTTGAAGATGGGGGCCAGTCAAATGCCCATGCTGTACACTGCCAAAAAAGAAACAACGTAGAGTTAAAAGTATATAGCAGTGGGCTTGCTAGCAATAGAATTTGATCTTTTATTTGGGAAAGAACACTGCCTTTTCGTATCAGATCCGTATAGGAACCTGCTTTATATCTCTGTCCATGGTCCTGAAATCTAATCTACAAATTGGGTCACCATGGAATTTACATATGTTAAAAGTGCATGTTATTGCACATTTGCTATTAAATAAAAAATAACTGCTCCATTTCTATTCCACTTGTTAGATAATACACCTCAGTGCTGACACTGTACATATGTTTCTCCCATAATTCGGCAGGATTTAGTGTGTAATGCACATATTTGTGCAATCTTATCTTGCTTCACTTTGAGACTCTGTGAAGATGACAAAAATAATAATGAACCTGACATGTTAAGCTGCAGATAGGGATGTTTAGTGAAGTACTAGGAAAGACCTGAGGCCAAGATCTCTATGTTCACTGTGTCGGTTCACTGTATGCTCCTCATTTTCTTGTTATTTGTGCACATAGCAGAGGGGGAGATGATTGGTCATAGTTAGCATGGCAATCTTACACTCCAACACTGTGTCTTGTCAAATATTAAATGCAAATAGCAAATAGCTTTGTAATTCAGATACAAATATTTTTGATAATTAAAAATACAAATAGTACATTATAACATTCTACAGAGATTCACTAAACAGAGGGTCAATTTACAGCTCACTTCTTTTTATAAGAAAAGTAGAAAATCAGAGAAGGCTTTTATACCAGGCCACAAACCACAGCAGCATTCAGCCAAATAAGGCAACACTGTGAACATGTCAAAGGAGGAGGGGACAGTGAGTGACACATTTCCTGTTGAATTACAAACAAGAATGTGAACCTCATTCTGCTGTGAGACCTGCTGAGGTTAACTTCAGCGGACATGAATATATAATTAAAAAAAAAAATGCTGAAAATATGCATATATTAATATTTTTCTGTGCCCAGGGCTGGCCCCGCCTTGCGCCCGAAAGTTGCCGGGATAGACTCCGGTTCCCCCGTGACCCCAGTTGGGATTACAGCGGTTTGGCAAATGAATGAATGAATAATACTTTTCTTACACTTTTAACCTCAAAGTTTTGATCCTTTTCTCATTTTAACTTTAGTTGTTGTAAACAGGACATGCTAGTTTTGTTTGTGGTTGGAAAAAGAGGCAGGGCGTATTTTGTGGTTTTGATGCATATCAGAACAGAGCAGACTTGGTCAGTCTTGTGGTTGGAAACAGTCAAGTGCTGATGTACCCTCATGCAACCCTACATACACAGTCATACAGACACAAGGAGGTTCAATCTAGAATCTGTGACTTTGTCTTTATGCACACAGTGAAGACATGCAGTCATTATTGCTGCACGAATTAACAGTAGACATAATCATATATATATAATACTTATATATTCATTTTTCACCTTATTGTTATAATGCAATATAATGTAATAGTGTATATGATTACATGTAGTACTGTAGTTTGAAAAAAGTAATAACGATGAATAACAAAAAGGCTTTTTCCATTTTAAATGCTTAAACTCAAGGTAAAGTGTTACTTGTCGATGTGCTTCAACTATAAGACTGAAGTCATTTTTTTGTCCGCTGAAGTTAACCTTGGCAGGTCTCACAGCAGAATGACGCTCACCTTCTTGTCTGTAATTCAACAGGAAATGTGTCACTCACTGTCCCCTCCTCCTCTGACATGCTCACAGTGTTACCTTATTTGGCTGAATGCTGCTGTGGTTTGTGGCCTGGTCTAAAAGCCTTCTGATTTTCATCTCTAAATGGCATCTGCATTTTACCTACTGTTTTTTGCCACAGCAGGCACATGATGTATAGTTAATTTTATAGCTGTGTAATTCATCATTCCCTCAATGTGATTTTAATGCTACAACTGATTTTGTGTAATGTAATACCTATATAATCTCATCCACTCTCCACCATTACATCAATGTATTTGGTGTGTTGTTTATTTTGTTGTTTATTGTACTTGCACTGCTTGTTGAATGTTGCTGTATGTTGTCAACTGCCAAGCTCCCAATATACACTGCCCGGGCAAAAAAAATAAATAAATGAAGCGAACAGAGTTTCTATACATACATTTGCACTGCTTGTTAAATGTTGCTGTATGTTGTCAACTGCCTTCTGCAATATCACATTATGCAGTACTAATCATATGATTGTTAACATACCTTTTCCACTACAATATCACATCACTGCACTGTCTACTTATTGTATTGCCAGTTTTCACCTTGTACCCTATTAAATGTGATGTTCAGTGTTACAATATGCTACTATGTGTTGCTCCGTGGCCTAAGAAAAATGTGTCACCACACTTTGTATATCTACAAAGCTGCTGATGACAATAAAGTAGCCTTGAACCTTGAACCTTGAACCAAGGGTCATGTAATTTTTCTAAACATGTTCTCAGACTGGATGGACTATAAAGAAGTATAGCATCTACGTAGTCCATTCGTCAGTTGGTGGTGTAAGAGTTGGGTGTTCGTCCCATGATCAGAAGGTCGCAGGTACAAATCCAGGACTGGTAAAGTTACCAGTGAGGTACTAATGAGCAAAGAACCATCCCCAAGCACTACTACCCAGACGCTGCCCTTGTTAGCTGCCCACTGCTCCTTCGAGGACGGTTCAAATGCAGAGGGCACATTTTGTTATGGTGTGTGCTGTGCTGTAGTGTGTTCAGAATGACAAATAATCACTCACTTTCCCCTTTAAAAGCAACTGTAGAACAACGCTGTAGGCAAAACAGTAGGAGATACATACAACAAAATGGATTTGCTTATAGTCTTAACAACATATACTGTTGTTGATAATTCACTATAAAATCTATCACAGAAATGTCTTTATCTCAATATTTATTTACATGACACTTCAAAACAATCCAATGAAAAGTAGTGAAAATGCAAACGGCACATATAACCGATAATACTATATTACATTTATATCAATTTATGAGTTGAATTTTGTCTAATTTCACTACCTTACTTATTGCGACTTACTGCAAGTCTGCCTGTAAGGTCATGTTCAAAAATTTGGCAAAAAATACCAAATATGAATATGGGTTGTGGATTTGTGGATTTGATGTGTGATTATTTTACTCATATTTTATACCGTGTAAATTATTTTAACAGGTTTAAAATCAAAGAAGCAGTGGTTTATATATATACTCTAGTATGAGAGAATGAAGTTTCTCATAGTTAAGAAAATGTTTAATGTACTAAGGTCACACCCACAGAAGGATGCAGTTTAGTGTAGAAGACTCTCAACCACAATTCCACAATGGCTCTCTGTCCGTCACCTGCTTTTGTTCTTTGTCTAATATGTAAGTATATTTCTACCGTATTCTTCTTTCTTTAATGTGGTATACTGCCATTAAAATGTAGAATGTTTCATAACATCATATCATAAAGAAATCATAATTTTTTGGATTTCAGATTTAAGCCTTATTGAATGGACACTCACACTTACAGTGAATATTGGACAAAATGTAACATTGTTTTGTCCAAACATCTTGAAGGATAATAGTTACATAGCTTGGTACAAACACACCAACAACTCTCTCCCACTTTGTATTGCAACAAAGTTTCATGGCGATAATCAAGCTACAGTTGAATACTTAAATAAATTTCCAAAAAAACATGTTGAGATGATACTGAACCAAACGAGTTCATCACTCCGCATTGTGAATGTGGATGAGTCCGACTCAGGCCTTTATTACTGTGGAGCTTTTCTTCGGAATCACATGTTCTTCTACAATGCATCATTCTTACACATCAAAGGTAATGCTAAATTCTGAAATATTTATATTAAAGCAAAAATCATTTACTTTAGTGGTCTAAATGACTGAGACAATAAAAAGATTTTGTATATTAATTTGTTAAATAGGTGTTCCTGTTCTTATTACCAAAAAGTGTTATTCTCTGCACAGTACTGTCTGTATTTTTTGGTATTTTTTCTAAAATATGAACCAGTTAAATGTTGTGTTACAACCCTAAAGGGAGCAGCTCATCTGTGAAACATGGTGAGTATGTGCCAAAAGGTAGAAATGTTTCCTTTAATTTTTCGCATTATACAATCAATTATTGTTTATGCTTATGATTTATTGTTTACATTTTATGATTTTGTGATATTTTTTGAATAGATGAAGAAGAAATTCACAAACGTGTAGAAGACCATAGTTGTAATATCTGGTTCATAACAACACTGGTCCTTACTGTTATAATATGTAATTCTCTGATCATCCTTGGAATATATATGGTTGTCAAAGTAAAACATGGAAACAAGCGAGAAAAAGGTCAAGGAAAAAATACTAACAATTCTTACTTTATTCATAATTATTTTATATTATGTGTCACTGTTATAAGTGAGAGGTTTAACTCATGTAAAATCTTGCTGTTTATATTATATATTAAGACTGTATGCTCTGTTCATTTTTGTTTCAGATTTTGAAGCTCAAGCACATGAACAGGTAAAAGAAACCAAAAACCCTAATTTCTATGAACATTGCATTTCTCTTTATTAAAGTGTGAATACAACCATTGTCTAAGAAAATATTAGAAACCATCTGTAAATACCTCAGAATAACAGCATTAAGTTCTAAAGAAAGATCATTCATCTTTTATTTCATGTCTCAATGCTTAAAAACTAATTTATTTACTGCTTTAAGCTTGCTTGATAAACTGCTATATTGAATCCTATCTTGGTTCAGTAGTGTGTAGCATCAGTGGTCCAATGCAAACAAATTTTAGCAGATATTTGTTAAAGATATAACTTTTATTAATGCAATATTAATCTGTTTTAATTGATTATTTTCCTGTAGGAGAAAGATTCAAACATTGTGAAATATTACGCTTTACCTTTCTCCAAGACACTGTGCAGGAGGACAGAACAGCAGGAAGTGTTAACAGCTGTTGTATATGGTGCAACAAGATAGTACTGTAGATCTCACATTGTTATCAAAAATCACTGACACCATGAGCAAAATTGCAAACTAAATTGTCAGGCCTCAGTTTTTTTTTTATTGTGATTTGTAATGGAGCAGATTAAATTAAGTAAAATGCAAAAAGCAAAATGAATAATACTGTAATTATTTGCAGCTATTTCATGGATATTTCTTTTACAGTTTTGTAATAAAAAGTGAATTGTTTGAAGCTTTTTCATCTAAGTGGTTTATTCATTCATTCATCATCTGAACTGTTTAATCTCCATCAGGGTCGGGAGAATTGAGCCTACGGACACGAGGGCGCCCAGATTCCACAGAGCACACACATGAATACACTCACATTGACGCCTATGGGGGCTATTTAACATTGCGTATAAACCTAAAGTGCATGCTTTTGAAGGAAACTTGGAGTACTTAGAGAGAACCCACACAAAAACATAGTGAGAGCTGTAATTGGTACATGAATAAATATTCACTATAGACATTTTGAAGGGACCCCGAAGGTAAATTTCACCAAAACCACTACAGTAACTACATTTTCCTAGTTTGATAGTCTATCAAATGATATAATAATCTGTTAATTGCTCATTGATTCCTTATACATGGCAAGGAATTAGACATTTGTGTCCGTGGCACAAGGTGGTTATAGTCCCTTGCACTAAGATGTACTATTATACCACCTTCATCATTTATTACCACCACTGTTTTTAAAAATACTACTCAAATAATATATCTATATGCAAATATACATGGTTTGAATTGCAGGGGAGCTAAGGGGAGCTAAGGGGAGCTCAGCTCTCCTGAAAAGGACACACATCTTCCAAAATCATGCAAAATTCACAACAGTTTGTAAAAGATATGAATACAGTACAGTGTTTGTTTTTGTCTTTAGTAAGGTCATTTGAGGTCAGGGGATTAAATTGGCTAATGAAGAACATTTTCCCATACAGAGAGGGTTCTAACAGGCACTGATGTCCAATGAAAATGCTTTTATTCAGTCTAAATCTAAAGTAAACATAATGTATTGATCTACTCATGGTGCTTTACTCTATCATGGAAACAATTGATCAAGTGAGTGATACTTGAGTTGTCAGTGTTATCCTATATTGCAGAGAAATAGGACAAGGTTAAAACTTAGGTAATTAAATATATACATCAAACATTGCATTTTTAGACATCTGAACAGTGTGCAAATGTATATATATATATAATAAAGTTCAATGTTTGTCTGTTGATGTACATAGACATAAGGCTTGAATGGCCATGAATGATAAGTGATAGAGATGTAAAGATTATTGACCAATCAGTTTGTGCTGCTATGAGCCATTATAACAGCCTCTTGAAGTAAGAATGGGTAGTAGAAAGTAGTGATGCGCGGGTCGACCCGTGACGGGCAGTTTTAGGGCAGACATTTTTTAAATATCGTGGGTGAGGCCGGACGGGTCAAAAAGTTACAAAATGCATTTCATTATCGATCAAAACGTGTTGTAAATGGGGTTCCTCTCCTCTCGATGCTGGCAAGAGCGGTGCTTTGCGTTCCTGCAACCAGCACATTGAGCATGCGCGTTCAGTTCAGCAGGTCGCGTGCTGGAAGCGCGTCAAAATAGGCTAAACCCTGGCACGGTGGATTCCATCCTCTTTCTCCACTGTGCTTCCAAACGGCTGTCATAAATGCAGTCGGCGCATATTTTTCAATTTTGGAGTTTTCAATTTGTAGGATAAGCTACTAGTTTGGTGAAATATGACGGTCAAGTATGCTCTGCTCTACTTCATTTTAGACCAAATTAAGTTAAAACAGGACCTAAGCTCTACTAAGTTCATTCAAATCTGATAGAGCTCTCTGATCTGATGTTACATCCGATGTTACAGTTTTGACAACTAGTGTGTTTTGCATACATGCGTGTTGGTGTGTGTTTGTGTGTGTGCGAGAGAGATGTCTTTCGTGCAATTTTCCGCAACCCTTCAATAAATAACAACGTAAAAATCAATCTGTCGGTTTCTTTGTTGTTGTTTGGTACACAGTTAATCTTTTATAAAATTGTGTCATCATCTTCAATGCGAATCTAGCACAAATCTGTCATCTATGGGTTACAGTGTCACAAATGACACGTCATTGGTAGGTTCCATGGCAATACAGGCTCACTGGTGTTTTTTTTTTCCTCGGGTCGGATCGGGGTTTGGGTCATTATCCACGCATATTTTTGCAGGTTGGGCGGGGCGGTTTGGATCTCCTGACGGGTTGGTTTGGGGCGGGTGTTAAAAAAAGCCGACCCGCACAACACTAGTAGAAAGCGTCGTTCTGAAGAGCTCTGCGTCATTAAACGTGATACTGTCACTGGATGCCACCTTAATCTGAAATATCTATAATATAATATATTTTTACCCCAATCAACTGTGACAACCCTTTAAGAACCACAACCTTAAGAGTGTTGTAGTGAGTAGCAGACAAAAGCTGTGTTCTCGGAACAACATCAGTACATCAGTACAACAACTTGCTATTGAAGATTTCCAGGCCGACTATATATGGTATTTTCATGGAATGGAATTTTAAGAACTGAGTTGTCCACATTCTTTGCCATGTCATATAGAGAAAGTTACTTTACAGTCTCTACAATTCAAGTGGAGTAGCAATTTTATCAATAGGCATGTTCTTTTCAGTGTTTCATTTAATGCAGTATTAATATAGTGAAGTACAGAGAAGCGGGACACGTAATATTGTGCATTATACCACTAATGCTGTTCAAATTTAAGGTATAATCCTAAGGAGCCAAAGGAAGTAGTTTCCTGTGTAAATATGAACATGTTTAGGGTTAATATTAACATGTTTTATAATTATTTTCTTCTATACTTAATATATAGTATTCCATCTGTCTTATACTTATATGTAAAATAAAAGAAAAAGTTAATAGCGACATTATTTGGAGAACTGTAGGTTGTACATATTATAACAACATTCTTAATGAAAATAAGGCATCAAGTCCATATACTGTTATATATATCTGTATACTTTTGGTATATTTATTAGAATAAGCTTCAGTACAGGTAATAAACATCTTTTCAGTCTTTTCTGAGTCTTTATCCCCACGTTAAAGTTAAAACCAATCATAAAATAAATCTCTAGTTGTTTCCTCCCCACAATATATAAGCCACACTTCTTCAAAAATAAAAGGCCAGTCTTGATTTGAAAGCAGAGTTCAAAAATGGCTTGCTTTTCATCACCACCACTTGTGTTTTATGTAATATGTAAGTATATTTTCCTTGTCTCTTGTCTTAAAATTATAGTTTAGACTTAAATGTTCATATTGTAAGTTAAATTTCTGAATTTTAATCTAACATCAATATTGGTGCTAGTGTACGCATTCTGTTTTGGGGAATTCTATTTAGGAAAAATAAAATGCTTGTAAATATTCAATGATATGTGCTATGCCATTATTTTACTACTTAGTGTATTAATAACCTCAAAATCAAATCAGTAACTAAAATAGACTTACCTTGAGGAGGACTTAATATAAAATGTTAGATTAAAATAAAGTCATTTATGTTTCTAGTATAATATTTATCTATTGTGTAATTTACTAATTCTTTTTCCATTAGGGTTTACTGTGGTCAGAATGACAGCTCAGACTGCAACACTGACAGTGGATGTTGGCCAAAACGCAACTTTCTGGTGTCCGAACATCTTGAGAGAATCTAGTTATTTTGCTCTGGTTCAAACAAACCACAACTCACTCCCCAGTTTGTATTGCAACTAAAAATCTATGGCTTTTAGTTATACAGAGGTTCTATATCGTAATGGATTTTCATCAATCGTTTTTTGATGACATTGATAACAAAAGTTCTCTCTAAAGATTTTGGAAAGTGATGGCAGCCCGACTTTGGCCTTTTACATTGTGAGTTTTTTCTATCGCATCAATATGCTCTTCTACAACGTAAACATTTTTGCATATAAAAAGGTAACAGAAAATGATCCAGTATTATTCATATTTAACAAGAAATGCTTAGTATCACTTTTATTAGTTCAGTTGGTGTGGGTAGTCATGTTTTACTTCTAAATTGTTAAAGTGCTCATACAGTATCTTCTTAATGTCAATCCATTAAATCTGCTCTTCTATGAATAATTATTAGCAAATACTGATTTACTTTCTATATGATTTCCTCATAATTTCTCCAATAGTATATTATAATAAACAGCAAATAATTTAATATGACATTAACAGAAACTGCTCTTTTTGAAATTTGGAAGATTGAAAGAATCTGTTTATTACATGAAAAGAGTTTTAATTTATGATATTGTTGTGAACAGGTAATAATGAACTACACACACCTGCATCGGATCATAATTTTTTTCCCCGTGACGACACTGGTATTAAGTGTCATCATTTTCATTCCTTTTGTGATGTTAATTATACTGATCTTGATTATCATCAGATTGAGACAGAAAAAGCATGAAACAGGTAAGGAAAATAAGAAAAAGCTTATTGTACAGCTTATGCATAAACATAGCTGATGCTGTATGTTGATCATTGCTACTGGCTACATGGTTTGTGCATTTATTTTGTCTTTGTTCTAATTGTAGCCTTAGGGCGCAGATGTCGTTCCTCTTTATTGCTTCATGCAAAGAGGTAAACCAGTTCATAATACTATAAATGTCACACAAAAAGTACTTAAAATAGGAACATCTATGTTTTAAAGGGTGTTAAACAATGTCATGCTGAATATAGCAAAATCACTGAAAGCTATTAAATGCGGAACATTAAATATTTACAGACTGCATTGAACACAATTTATATTTGAGCTCAAAGGCATCTTTAAACATTAGGACATTGAATGTGAGATTGCAGCACCTCTGTTCCAATGAACCTGGCATTATGCACCAGTGTTGGTAGTAACGCATTACAAAAGCAATCTAGTTACAGTAACGGATTACTTTTTGCTGTAACGTAGTAATGTAAGGCAATTACTATCAATTTTCACTAATATTTTACTTGGTACATGTTCAGTAACGCGGTGCTATAAAGCCTCTTTTGAACTAAAAAATTTGAACCAAAATTCTAGGTTAGAGCCTTGCACAAAGTGCATCACATATAAAAGCTTTGCTTCTCCAAGTGTTATGGCAGAAGATAGCTTTTTATGTATGGACGCTTATGAGACACTTTGAGTTCACAGGGATAAAGAAGACAAAAGAATGTTTTAGTCAAGAGCAATCTTTGCTCAACCCTAAAGAACTATCGACGCCGAGAAATAGTAATTCAGCAATTGTGAAAAAAACACCTCGAGCATTATGCATGACTTATGTTGTGAATTTCTTGAATTCAAAGAGAATAAAGGAATGACAGTCGTAAGAAAAATGCATCTTTTCTTGTCATTATAGTAAGCATTACCGATATAGTTTTGTTTTGTTTAATGATGGATGCTTCCAGACTTAATATTTATTCCACCTTTATTATGATGTTATTCAAATTTATCATCAAAAAAAAAATCTAGTCATTTTTCATTTTGGTTGTTAATGTTTCTTGAATTGTCTCTTAAGCCTTACTTTGCCAAAGTTATATTAATCATATTGTTTGTAGCCTGGTTAGCACATAATCATTGCGCCACAAAACATCACTCTTTATATGGGCATGCAATGATTCATTTCTTTCCTTACATTAGAATGTCAAGTTATATTTCACAGTTATTTTGGTGAAAAGTTGCTATAGTCAAGTAAACTTATTACAAATTTGAGACAGCATTATTGTAAGGTAGCGGATTACATTGAATACCAGTAAATAAGTAATGTATAGTGTAATACACTTTGTAAGAATCTGCAATAACACTGGTAACTCTATATGTACATTGATAATGGGAGAATGTTAATTATCCTAATTCTTGAAAGCTATATATAAGTGTATAATAAAGATATAACGTTGTGTTAATATAATACAGATTAAATTTCATGTCAAAGTTTATTAGTGTTTGTGTTTTTACTTAGGAGGAAGACCAATAAAGAACTATTCCTCACTAACTAAAAGGAATTCATTCAGAAACAGTTGTTCACAATCACAGTGGCCCTAATAAAGTGACTATTTTCAACTTTCACTGTGTATTTTTTTGTAATTAAAAAGTAATTAAAATATTAAAAGATTCTCAACAAATTCCCTGTGGATTAAGAGCTGCAAAGTAATACTGAATATCTATGACTATGTTCTTGTTTACTATTGCAACTATATGTGTACTTGGGGACTTTGGAAAACAATTGACAGTAAATATAGTTTGTTGCAAATTCTACAAATAAAAGTTTAGGACTTGGACTATGGCATTGAAAACTTGTGTCCATCAGCAATGTTTACAGAAACACGCTTGACTTATTTATTTATTTGAAAAAACTCTCTGGAGATGTGCACCAGTTTAACTGCATTTTGATCTTTGTTGTGCTTTATAGTACTTTTCCCTCACACTTATAACTCTGGTTTTTCTTGATTGTGATTAGCCTGTTGCTTTGTGCAACGCATAGCAACACCAAAAGTGAGTGATATTTGTCATTGTGAACACACCATAGCACAGCACTCAGTGCACCATAATGAAATATGAGCTCTGCATTTGACCCGTCTGTGAAGGAGCAGTGGGCCGCTGAGACAGGCAGTGCTCAGGGAGCAGTGCTTGCATGGCACTCGTTGTTGTCCGGGATTCAACTGGGCACCTTCTGATCACACAACAAACCATTATGCTACCAACTGCTCTGAAAAGGTCTCTGAATGATTTCATGCACTTGACTGAAAACTGTTGAATACTGACAATTAAGTGGTGTGTGTGGGCAATCACAAAACTGGTAGGCACACACACTCACACAGACTCACAGTCACACACATTATGGGTCCAGCTTTAGAGTCACCACTAACCCATAGCTATGCAGATGCACAGAATATCTACCATTACTGGAAGAGCATCAAGAGGCATGCAACCCCATAGAAAGCAGCTCCTACATGGCAGAGGATTGAACCCCAGGACCTTCTCGCTGTGAGGCAGCAGTGCTAACCACTGTGCAGCTGTGCCCCCCCCAAATAACTACAATGTTAGCAAAATACCTTCCACCCAAAAGTTCATAACATTGACTAAACACATCCAATATACTTTGTTACTGTCATAACTCCAGATAATTCCATTGGAAGGCCTCTTATGGCCTTCTGTCCTGCCCTGTCCTGTCCTGTTCTGTTCTTGGTCCTTCCTTTGTCATTGTCTATGTATTATCCATGTCATTGTTCATGCGTAATGTACCCACCTGTGTTTGTTGTTAATGTCATTCCTCACCCCTTTTTGTCTAAGTTCGTGCATGTTTTGTGGACGTGAATTTAGGTCAGTGTTCACCTTGCCACGTGTTTCTGTGGTCTATGCTTATTTCTCATACTTTTCTATTTAGGTATAATTTTCGTGGTTTGGTTTGTGTTAACAAATTAATGCGTGTTAATATTAATAAAGTCTATCTCAGGCACGAATCCTGTCTAATCCAGAATCTATTCTTTAGACATAATGCCATATTAGACAACTTAATTTTCCAGATGTTCTGTACAGAATATTCAAAAGAAGGCCATAATCTTTTTTAAGTAAAGTAGTAAAAAACTTGTTGATATAAAGGTATTCTCAAACACATCAATGTATTTGACACAGATGACCCAGACTTTTCTCTCAGACTGCCATATCATCAGTCATTTAATGCAGTTTTTGTCTGTCTTCTGCCGTTTAGTTTCTGCCACAGTTACCTGTTCCTGTTAACTAGGGGTTTAGTGATTTGGTTTGTGTCAAGAAAAGGTCTTCTCCTTTTTTCAACAGACCCACAACGTGTTTGGTTTGGTTTGTAACTACATATACTAGACACTATTTTGAGGTCAAGTACTTGAAGCAGTTAGTAGCGTAACAGTTAGAGTAAAGACTGGTAAAGATACCACTGAGGTACTCATGAGCAAAGTGCTGCCCCAAAGCACTGCTCCCCCACCCCCCTCCCCCCGGCTCTGCCCTTTCCACAGGGCCCCACGCATGGTCACGACAGGGATTGTGTGCTGTGTTGTGGTGTGTTTCACAATGACAATCACTGCTTTTATTGATGTTATTTTTAAAGACCCAAGATTCTAGTCGTCAGTTTGTGCTCTCAAACTGGCTAAATGCATCTTAATTAATGTGAGTGATTATTTGTCATTATGAACATATCGCCGTTACTGGCAGCCACAGTGCCCTCAGCGTAAGTGTTACTCTGTGACACCCATTCATGTAGAAGAAAGGGAGTAGATGGTCGGCAGTGCATGGGATAGTGCTTGGGGGATGGTAAGCTTTTGTCTATGAGTACCACATTAGCGGTACCATTATTTCAGTCCAGTACTCATCCTGGCAACACTCTGATAACCACTACAGTACCACGACCACTACCTCTTTCAAACTGGTTTTGTGCATAGTGACACAGGTATGCGCTAGAACAGGAAAGGACTTTAAGTTCTATGTTTTCATCTCTAAACAGAATCAGTTGTATATAAAGAGATCTCAAGTTGCTTGCCCATATAAAAGGCCACACCTCTTCAATATAAAAGGGGCTCAATTTTCTTCATCAATGCAGAAGGCTAAGATTTCAAAATGCTTTTCATTTCATCACTTGTTTTTTGGTGCTGTATGCAATATGAGTACACTTGGTTATAAGTGTCTTACTGCATTTTACTGTTGGGTCAACTTAAAATCATGGGTTATTGAAGTCAGATATTTAGGAGGCTACATTGCTGAATTTTAAGCCATACTGTAGAATTTCTTAGCCTCATGATAGCGTATGATTCTGAATTCTAATTCAAGAAGAATGTAAAACATGTTTCATGCTATATGTTGTAATGCTTTTCACTGTTTTATTTCTGTAACAGTGAGTTAACATGTTTTGATAAAGACATTAAAATAATCAAGCAAAACTAATTTTTATTGTACTAGTAAATGTTTTATTTTTTGCTATCAGGTTTCACTTTAATCAAAATGACAGCTCAGACTGCAACACTGACAGTGGATGTTGGCCAAAACGCAACTTTCTGGTGTCCGAACATCTTGAGAGAATCTAGTTATCTTGCCTGGTTCAAACAAAGCAATAACTCACTCCCAGTTTGTATTGCAACTAAAATTCATGGCTTTAGTTATACAGAGGTTCTGTATCGTAATGGATTTTCTAACAATCGTTTTTTGATGACATTGGATAACAAAAGTTCCTCTCTAAAGATTTTGAAAGTGGATAAGTCTGACTTTTGGTCATTCTTTATTACTGTGGAGTTTTTCCATACGACCACATGCTCTTCTACAACGAAACATTTTTACATAAAAAAGGTAACAGAAAATGATCCAGTATTTATTCATATTTAACAAGAAATGTTTAGTATCACTTTTATTCTGTCTAGTTGGTGTGGGTAGTCATGTTTTACTTCTAAATTGTTAAAGTGCTCATACAGTGTGCATCTTCTTAATGTCAATCCATTAAGTCTGCTCTTCTCTATGAATAATTATTAGCAAATACTGATTTACTTTCTATATGATTTCCTTTCTGCAATAGTATATTATAATAACAGCAAATAATTTTATATGACTAACAGAAACTGCTCTTTTTGAAATTTGGAAGATTTAAAGAACCTGTTTATTACATGAGTTTTAATTTATGATATTGTTGTGAACAGGTAATAATGAACTACACACACCTGCATCGGACTATAATTTGTTTTTCGTAATGACACTGGTATTAAGTGTCATCATTTTCATTCTTTTTGTGATGTTGATCATATTGATCGTGATTATCATCAGATTGAGACAGAAAAAGCATGAAACAGGTAAGAAAATAAGAAAAAAGATATTGTACAGCTTATGCATAAACACAGCTGATGTTGCAGAGCATTTTTGGTTTAGGATTCCTTTATCTGATTTTAAGCTTAAACCAGGAAAACTTTCAACTTTATATGTTATTTTTCTTAATTTCTAATCATTGTTTCTAAAACAGTGTTCTTTTTGTCCATTCAGGTGTTGATACTAAAGGTCATTATAGTCAAAAAGAGGTAAATGTTGACCTGTTAATATCATACAAAAATAACTCAAAATCAAAATAAAAACATGAACATTTTTACCACAGGTACATGTTAAAGGCTTGTAAAACCCAGACTAGTGTTAACCCTGTCATGCTATGCAATAAATATCACTGTTGCACCATCTACTGCTATAACCAGGGGTTCTCACTTTAAGTGTGAAGATTTATAGCAATTGGCTGCTAAATAATAATCTAAAAGTGCTTTTATCTAACATTTGCAGAGACCAAATAGTTATACATTTGACAACAGAATCAATTAGTTATTGTATGTATAACTAACTCAATTATAAATAACTTATACATTTTTATATATTTTCTCATAGGTTGAAGATTCTGCAATGCTGAACTATTCATCACTAACTTTCTCCAAAAGGAAGGGCCAGAGAACAGAGAAACAGGAGCAGGCAGAAAATGTTGTGTATGCTACAACACGATAAAAAAATATAATATTATACATACATGCATTTTGCACTTGACCTATAATTTCATGAAGATCGGTCCTGACATACAAAGAAAGAAGGCCTCAATAAGCTGCAGAAAATGTCCTCTAAAAGCAGCAAATGTCTGACACATTGACAATACAAAAAAAGAGCTATTATAATACAATATAATGATATATTTAATATTGTTTAGGAAATGATGATGATGATGATGATGATACAGCTAATAACTAATAACCAATTCTGCAGCTTATTACCAATAAAATGGTTTGTGTAAATGTGTTTTTACTTTCCTTTTAGTCAACTTAAAAATGAAGTCCACAGCTTCCCAGCCATTGTTCACTGTATTACGTTAAAGCTGACTGAGAGCTTCCCAGTTGTCATGTCAACACTATACCTCTAGGGCTCAGCTAAGGGCCTGAAGCTATAGACTGGTTTTCACCTATATAACTACTTCCTTGAAATCTCATGCTTTGCTCATTTGTTATTTGACCACACTTTTTGCCCTGCCTTTGTCTTCTTCCCTTTTGACTTGTTGAATGCATTCATTGATTGATTCTATTTTTCAACTATTGCTACTGTCTGCCTTTCTACATATTCTGATCAAATAGAATAAGAGATTTGTAGGTTTGTATGAGCTGTACCCCTTGTCAATTTTAAATGAGCAACCAAGGCCATGGAAGTATATATATATAGTATATGCATTTACATACAGTTCCTCAAAAAGATATATACAAGATAATCATATTTCATACAAATCGTATGCACTAAGAAGGTTTTTTTGTACTAAGTACCACTTTTGTACCACTATGTCCCTGGTATGTTCGTTACCAAGAACTTTAAATATTCAGTGCTAAGTACCTTTTGTGATTTCTACTAAGTAACTTTGGTGTTTGCAACTGTTACGTCTTGGTGAAGATGCGTCTTGGGAATGTGAAAGAAAGGTGAATAATAAAGCAGCAAACGCCAAATGGAGGTAGTGACTCTTTATATATAGATTGTTTATATAAGTGTATTTATAAAGGTACAAGCATGAACTGTACAACAGGAAAGAGGTTCAGGTTGGGCCGCAGACGGCACCCAAAACAAAGAATAGATTAAAACAAAACGTCCCTAACACTTTAATTTTAGCCTTTACTCTAACTCGGGGGACAAAACAAAAACCTGACTGCCTACGCTATACTACAAAACAAAAGTACATGGGTCAGTGCCGCCTCTAACCTAGTGTGTCTAACAAACAGTTTCCTACGTGCTGCACAATGTGAATGTATGGTAAACACAAATGGAGATCAGACAGAGAGTGGATTGGTATATACAAAACTGAGAACTATACAACAGAGGGCGAATGAATAGCTGACAACAAAATGGAACCAAGTGTATATATCTACCCTGACCCAATCCTGACCGAGGGACACGAAGTGAGCTATATACAAACGACTATTTACAAGGGAAAAGGCAAACAGCAGCAACACAGCGATACAACCCAACCACATCGCAAGTCTCAAAACTCAGGGGCTCCGGGACGCTTCAATCGGGCCTTAAATTCCAAAAAAGGCGGGAGTCTCAGGAGTGGCAGCTCCAATGGCGGAGGATCCCAACGATCGACCAATCACGGTGCGGTGGAAGGCGGGACTGAAGTGCGGCCTCGCCAATGAACGCTTGCGACACGCTGATCAGCCACTCTTCTTCACACAGAAGGCGGGAGGGGAGCCGTCTGGCCCATCGAGTGGAAAGTCCGTCCCGGACCTGCAAATAGCGACAAAAAAAACAAAACAGCAACAAACGCACAACACAGCACGTAACAGCAACTAAGTACCGTTTGTGTTTGCTAAGTTCCTTCTGTTTTTGTTACTAAATACTCTTTATGTTGGCTTCTATGTACATGTTGTTTGCTACTAAGTAACTTTTGTGTTGAGTACCATTTTGGTAGAGTACCCTTTATGTTTGATACTTAGTACCCTTTTCAGTTTGGTACCTTTAAAGTAACTTTATTTTTTAGCTCTTAGTACCCTTTTTCTTTTGTACTATGTACCCTTTTGTGTTTGGTACTCTGTACCTTTATTTTTATACTAAATACCCTTTGTGTTTGGTCCTAAGTACCATTTTGTGTTTGATACTAAGTACTTATAGCTACTAACTGTTTGTTATGTTTGGGCACTAAGCGTCTGTTATGCTTGTGTAATAATTTTCCTTTTAACTAAGTATGTTTGGCTCTTAGTAACCTTTCAAAATGTAGTTTTGAGGAAATTTATTACATAAGCATAAGAAAAACATAGTAACTGAACATAATAAACACTTAGTGCCATTGTGGCATATAAACACATTTCAGACCAAATGTGTTAGTTATTCATATCATAATGTCATACTATCAGTTGGCAAATGTCAAAATAATTGTTGGCAACTGCCCAAAACTGCCACCAACTCAAAAATAACAAACAAAAACCCCAACCAACCAAACAAACAAAAACCCCACAGCCATTTAACATTAATCTGGATTTACTGCACTCAGTTACCTATTATTTTGTTTTTATTGGATATTGTGTGTACGTCATCAGTTGATTAATAATGTTTTTGTCATAAAGTAAAGTCATGAAAAAATTATAAAACAATAAACTATAAATCAATCAATCAATCAATCAATAAAAAGGCCACTTGTGGTGATCTACGGGGTCTAAGCACGGCAGCGCACACCACCATGGCGACCTTAACCAAAAGCAAGCCATCAGAGATTTGTACTGGCACTGGCGCTGTTTCACGCTCGAGGTTGCTAATGAAAATAGGCTAATGAAAATTACAAAGTATCACTTAACTGTTACAAGTCATACCTTGCCTGACATTCTGCCATGTTTGACAATATAATACGCTTGGTGCAGTTGGTAGTGTAATGGTAGGGTGTTTGCCCCGTGATCAGAAGGTCACAGGTTCGAATCCAGGCCCGGTAAAGTTAGCACTGAGGTACTCATGAGCAAGGTACTATCCCCAAGCACTGCTTCCCGGGAGCTTGTTAGCTGCCCACTGCTCATTCATAGATGGGTTAAATGCAGAGTTTACATTTCGTTGTGGTGCAGTGTGTGATGTGCTGTGGTGTGTTCACAATGACAAATAATCACTCACTTTCTATAACATGAGCTTTACACGGACACATATTTAAGAGAATTATTCAGACTTTGGTGCAGGATTTAGTGTTATTTTTGGGCGTTTTGAAAAAATCAGATTCATTGAAGGTCGTAAATTGCAGCATATGAAAGTTTTAGAATTTGCACAGAAATGTAAAAAAAGAGAAATGTACAAAAATGTTAAATTATTAGTTGTAGCAGTACACAAAGGCTGATGATGACAAAATTCAGCATATGTCCTTGTACTATCAACTTACACATGTCTACCACATTTGGGTGTATTTGTTCCAACTAAGCCAGATTTCTGCACATATAGCAGTCATATTGTTGCTGTTGCTTTAGAATTATTTGACTAGGGACCCCTGAGATTCATTTAATGCCAGGTTTGTAGAGACACGACCAAAACCCTAAGAGTGGTTTGAAAAGATGCTATTTTATGATTATCTTCTTTATTTGCCACCTCACTAGCTTTAATAAGTTTTGCATATTATGCCAATTTTCTTTAACACTACCTAACCCCCAATAATACAATAATTAAGTAATTCAAAGCAAACACGCATAATCAGAAATATTTATTATGAAATAAAAAATAGAATTTTAAATAGACATTTACACTCATGCAACTGAAAAGGCATTTTTCTTTTTTCATTTTATTCTATCCATTTATTTTGTTGTGAAGTATACATTCTATTTATTGCATGTAAAAATCACAATTGGTCAAAAAGTCTTTTGAAAAGTAGATGAACATTTTATCACCTGTAAAACCTGGCTGTGGTTTTCTCCACAAAATGTTCTGCTAATTAAAATGTTCTATTCCTTATCTTATTCTAACCTGTGCATAAACTTCATGTTCGGCATTTACTCTGGCTTTTCTGCAGGAACATGGTTTCTGAGTAAATTTTAGTGCAGCATAGTTCAAAGCATCTGCATCTTCAGCCTGGTACATAATAAAAGTATGTAGAAAGAATTAACATTATTTATTAATAGAAGTCGTGTTAACAATTCTGCATTTGTACAGAGTATTGTGTACAATGTACAAAGCAAATTTTACCTGAACTACTTGACTTTGATGATCATTGACAGAACCTTTAAGAAATAATGCATTAAAACAATGGTTACCTTTAAATGTTTTTTT
>JAVGVS010000501.1:225613-255904 GCA_032718565.1 Distichodus sexfasciatus | reverse complement strand
TTCATACTTTTCAGTTGGCCAAGATTTCTAAAAATCCTTTCTTTGTATTGGTCTTAAGTAATATTCTAATTTTCTGAGATACTGTATTGGGTTTTCATTAGTTGTCAGTTATAATCATCAAAATTAAAAGAAATAAACAAAATATATCAGTCTGTGTGGAATGAATGTATACATTATACAAGTTTCACTTCTTGAATGGAATTAGTGAAATAAATCAACTTTTTCAAGATATTATAATTATATGACCAGCACCTATACAGTGATGCAAAAGATCAACAGAGCTGCCACATGTGAAAGGATCTGAATTATAAACACTAAAGAAAATATGTTTTGAAATACTTCCAACTTGATGAAAGAATGACTATATAGTTTAATCTGATTAAGTCTGGATGGCAAGCATTGCTGCTGTTAATCCGTTATTTGGCCAGACTAAATTGAAGTGTTTCATCTCTGGTGAAATCCTCCCCGGTTAGACACAAATGAATCCTGACGCATTTATGAAAGAAGCTGAATATTTGCTTTCATTTAATTGAGGGGTTAAAAATGTAGCGGCTTGAGTGTTAAAGCCTGTAATTCTGACAAGTGTTATCTTTTTAAAAGTCTCTGCTTTCAGCTTCCCTTCATCACTTTTCATAAAAGAGTCGCGTTATTCTGAAAAGCTAGAATGTGTTGACATGGTTGTTCATCCCATGGTTGTCATTTTGTCTTAATGGATAAACATCTTAATTTCATACACATTCACATCAACTGTGTGCAGACTAGAGATCCAAGATTCTGTATTTGTCATATAGTTCTACAAGTACAACATGTAGTGAACGTGTTACAAAAGTAGCGTAATTACAGTAATTACTCTAACATGGTATTGTAAGGAGGACCAGACTCTTTCACTTTGTGCAAAGAGTCTGGACATCTCAGTAGGCAGACTTTTACTTCCTGGTGGGCAGATACTTTCTGTGAACTTTAAAACTATTGGACCTGCCTTCAACCAGTCGCTACCGCTTGGTCGTGACGTATGTTATGCACCGGAACGCATCTAGCGGTATGAAAAATAGCCAGCATTCCAGTGAAGCACAAGTTACCTCGATAAAATTTCTTAAGCACTCTTCTTGCTCTCGCTTTAATTTAATGTTGGGAAGCGATGCCAACACTGAATGTAGAGCTTCACCTATATCCATATCATCACCACCGCCAGTGCTTCTGGAACTACACCAGAACTACATACTCAAACTTAACGCTTGAGTTCAACGTCATCGCTTTCAGCACTCCCTCTGTTTGCTGATTGGACACTAAAAAACCTAGTCGAGGTAACCTGAAGCCTTAGGAGAGTATCCTGATGTAGTACTGTAGCTAGAGCTGAAACGATTATTCGAATAACTCAACTTATCCAATGACAAAAAATGGTCGAGGCAATTTTTCTAGAATCGAAGCTTCGTTTATTTCTTTTCACTTGCTAGAGCACGCGCCTCTTGCGGACGCTTATTGTTGACGCACAACATTTTCAGTGGGGCGATCAAGACAAGACCTGATCCCCTTTTTCTGTGAAAGTATTTGTGAGATACTCCGTGCACAAAAACAGAAGTAAATGCATAAATGACATTTTTTCACGAAGTAAACATGTGCTGTGTGTGTGAGCGCGAGCACGGATTGTGGGAAATGAAGTTTTCTTCCAGGAAGTCCAGAAGCAGCTCATTTTATAGACCAAATTGGTTCAAAATGACACAAAACTTCAGTATTTCTTCATTTTCAATCGATCAGATTTAAAAAAAAAAACAAAACAAAAAAAGGCTTTATAATGTTATAGTGTAATCAATAAGTAAGAAGAAATATAGAACATTTATTTACAAATTATTCAATATTCTGATGGACACCAAATGGATAAAAAAGTGTTTCTGCAATAGAAAGTTAAACCATAGAACGCATAATAAAAACTCTGCAACTCGACAATTAAACAATGTTCTTACTATTTCAGCAGTTATATCTACAGTCAGTTTTTATCAGAAATGTGCTGATTTCACAACCGTTAGCATTTACACATCAAACTATGACAAATTTGAGTAGTGCAGGACGTCCTCAATACAACGACATAAAGCGTGTGTGGATAACTGCTACACACACTAGAATAAGCCTAAAAACAGAGGTATTGTCTTTTTTTCTGTTTTTGAAAAAGGATTTTATCTGATTACTCGATTAATCGATGAAAAAATCGATAGAATACTTGATTACAAAAAGACACGATAGTTGCAGCTCTAACTGTAGCAAAATAACGATTATTTTGGTAATCGATTAATCTGCCAATAATTCTTTCCAGTTAATCGATCATTAATCAGATAAAAAGGAAAAAAAATATTTTTGTTCCAGCATTTTTAAATAACCCAATTTTCCTATATTTAATTTTTACTCTCGAACATTATAAAATGGAAGAAAAAAAAATCCCTGCTCAGTGCTGCTTTACTGCCACTGCATCTTTGGTTAGCTTACTATCCCCACATTAGAGGGTAGCCACTGTACGTAATTTGTATAATAACGTAGACCCAACTAATCCATCGTTAAATTAGATGCCATCTATCTTAATAATCCATTTTAATTGGTTTAATCGATTAGTTGTTGCAGCCCTAGTGTAAAATAAGCCAGAGCCAGAAGTCTTGCCAGAGAAACTCAGGCGAGGTCAGGCGAAGTAAGATTATTGGATGTGTGGCGTTGCTTTACTAGGCTGGAGATTTGGAAGCATGTGAGCGCATGGCCGAAATCCAACTTTATTTCTAGTGCAAGCAAACATGTCAGGCTTCAGAACTGGCAAGAGGAGACGCAGCGACAGGAATATTCTCCCAGAAATACAGAAAAACCCCAAGCCAAGAATAACCAGGAATATCAGATTCCCCACAAGACTCTGCTTTAATGACAGCTCTGCTGAGAGGAAAACTGGGGGAAGAAAACACACACTAACCCCATGTGTCCATTTCTGCTTCAGTCTTGTCTGAGATTGGCCAAAGAAATCATCTTTTTAGCGTTGCATCTGTCATAAAATTCAGACATATGATGGACGTGAGTAAATGTCTTTATTTAATCGCTTTATGCTGTTATTTCCACAACCAAAATTTTGACCAATCGGCCTCTCGCTGTGGAGACGCTTGACAATTGCAAGTGGACTGAGTGCTGGTGCAACACAGTGATGGTGGAGCGAGCCACTTGTACCCCCACAGGGTGTGAGAAATTGGATCTGCCTTCTATCTGCAGCCGTCTTTAATGCAAAGTGCTCCTGCTGTTGCCAAAATACCCATATCACACCTGGGCCCAAATGCAGCATCTGAGAGGGTTCTAACACAGGTTCTTCGGCACTGCTTTACAATAAGTCTTCCCTAAAAACAGGGTAATAAACGAAGTGTAATCAGGTTGTCGGGCGGTTGAAATTAATCACGTAATCGATGCATCACAATGTAGATGCGTTATTTGCGTCATTATTTCACTATCCACCCATGTTTGTCACTGCTACTCCTACAGTTTTTGCGCTAGAAACGCCATTCCAGCTCTAAAAAGTGCGGGCTATAGCGGTGTATGTAGCTGTCGTTCACATTGTCAATACGTGCACTTGTTTGTGAGTTCTGTCCATTTTCCTGCCTGTAAAAATGTGTTATTTGTGTCATTATTTCGTTACTCAGCCATGTTTGGCACTCCTACAGTTTTTGTGCTGGAAACGCCGCTCAAATCTACAACGTGCGGCCTTTAGTGGTATAATGTGCTTTCGTGCACGTTTTTGTAGAACTCTTTCACGAGTTCTGTCCGTAATTCTTTTTTCTGTTATTTGTTTGTTGTTTGTGAAAAACCCCTTAGTATTCAATGACTAGATGTTGCTGAGTGCATTATGAACGGCGCTGTTTGCATCATAAACAGGATTCGTTATGTGATTGTGTCATTATGTTATAACTCTAACCCTAATCCTCTTGCTGGAAAAAAGCAATCACATTTTCATTTTCTTGTTAAAAAGTACATCCCAGTAGTAACTATGGCTGCCCGATCTGTGATCCATGTCCAATCCGTGTGCAATGTGAAGTAATGTAATGTAATATTATTAGGATGCGTCGAGATACCGCGTTGATTAGAATCACTGACATAATAATCATAATTGAATCGAATCGAAAGGTTCACACCTCTCTTAAGTTGTAAAGAGTTTTTAAATCAAAAATAGCAGTGATGAACAGGTTATCCTGGGCACAGAGGGTTGGTAGCGTAACGTTGTGATCAGAAGGACGCCGGTTTGAATCCCGGACCAGTAAAGGTACTTCTTTGGTACTCAGGAGCAAGGTACCGTCCCCAAGCACTGCTCCGTAGATGTTGCCGAAAAGCTGCTCTTTCACAGATGGGTCAAATGCAGAGGTCACATTTAGTTGTGGTGCAGTGTGTGCTGTGCTGTGTTCACAATGACAAATAATCACTGAAATTCACTTAAATTACAGTTTAATTAAGTTAATCTGGCATCTTCACATGCTCATTTCAGTGACTTCAAAATACAAGTTGTAACACTGAAAACTAGGGCTGGGTATCGTTGCTGATTTCCTGAATCGATTCGATTTTCGATTCACAAGGTCATGATCCGATTCAGTTCTCGATTCGATTCAATTCGATTCGATTCGATATCGATTTATTTAGAGATTTCTATGCGTCAATACTAGTTTTGCTTGGTTATGAAATAACTTGTGTTAAAACCGAAGTGTTGCCAAACATCAGCCTTTAGGCCAGACGGTGATTTGAGCGGAGCAGCTTCAGTCATGGCTCTATTTGGTTTGGGTTTCGCCGGTCTCACGTTTTTATAGCTCTCCTTGCGCGGTCGCGAGAAGTAGTGCATAGCCACAGGAAAAGATCGATCCACTAATTTTTTAATCGATATCGTATTTTTCGAACGAGAACCGAAATTGATCGGTGAATAGATTTTTTGAACCCAGCCCTACTGAAAACTCATCAGAGCTGAAATTGCAAAAATTAATATTGTAATTATTTTAATTATGCGTTGAAGTAAAGGAAGCATGTGAGCGTGGTATTTACAGTGAGTGTGTGTGTTCTCAAAATAAATTTCATAAGACATTAGTAGTGTGATATTAATGTGTGTTTTTGTTTTGCAGCAGATTTGGATGAGGAGCATCTGGTCTTATTGATCTGCTCCGAGACGTGTTGTGTTCTAACAGCAATATATAGGCTGATTTGTTATCCTCATTACATTAGTGCGTGCTGTGACGAGGGAGGAAATTGGTGTCGGCTGAAATCGTTTCGGCTCCAGAAGCTCATCTTGACTTTAGGAACTGCCTCTTTCATTAGCGTCATTACATTACATAAACACAGACTTCATTACTTTACCCAGACACAAGCTATTAACACTTGTCCTCTCTCTCACACACACACACACACACACACTTCATTCCATCACTGCTTTTCCAGACAGCTGTGTATGTGTGTATCAGTGCATAGATGATGTTGCAGTTAAAAAGGTGTTGTGTTTTACTTCACTCTGAAGTGTTTCATTCTGCAACTGGGTGAAATGTGATTTAAAAAAAAAAAATCTTTCTTCTTTATTAGAATCACACATCAAAGGAAAGACCTGTGAATTATGATGCGTCAGACGTGTTTTCTGATTTATTTATTTTTACAGGTGCGGATGGTGCTAGACAAACTATATGAAAACAAGAAAATTGCGAGTGCCACTCACAACATCTACGCATACAGGTGATTATCGTCTGGTGATTATTGCTGTGTAAATGTTAGTAGGTGCATGAACAGGTGACCGTAATGCTTGATGAAAAGAGTGTATTATCGTTAAACATCAGGCCTCCTTCACAAGGGTTGAGAACAGGGGTTGAGAACAGCCCCTAAAGTGCGTTTCTTTAAAAAACCGGCTGGTGAACAAGGCCTGATATTGAACGACCTTTAACACACCCTTTTCTTCCAAATACAGGGATTAAGGGTTGTTCGACATCAAGTGACTATTGCATGGTGATTAATGCCATGTAAATGTTTGTAGGTGCACAAAAATGTGACCTTAATGCCTGTATTTGGAAGAACAGTTTGTGTTAAGGGTTGTCCGATACCAGGAATCATTTACCAACCGTTTGTAAGACGAAATTTGTTAAAAACCAACTTGCGCAGTTTTTACAAATATTATGACATTCACCAGCAGTTTATTCGAGAGGCAAGAGCAATTCTCATACACATTTTATTGCATCCCTGTTTGTGCAAAATGTAGGCTTGTTATGCTCTCTAAGTATTAGCGGGTTGACGAGTCACTCTACTCAAGTCGAGATGAGATGATACACCAGATCTGATCATTTCAACACTATCTTAAAGAAAACTTATGATGAAACTTGATGAAACAAATGAGTGGAACATGACCTTTTATTTCACTGAAAGACATAAAACGTCAACTGCAGAAAATGTAGAACTTTTTAAGAATTTAATAACTCAGCTGACTGGACTCTCCCGTGTATGATTCCTCAGGCATCTCTTCACATAGATTTGGGGACGGTACCTTACTCATGAGTACCTCAGTGGTACCTTTACCGGTCCGGGACTTGAACCGGCGACCTTACGACCACAGCCCATGTGTGAACTCGCCCACAATTTACTTCAAACGCGTGTGCAGGCAGAGTTGAGCGTGTAAAGACGGGAGGTTTTGCTGGTTAACGTTCCACTGCATGCTGAGGATTTTGATGCATCCCATCAGTTTTTCTACATTACTTCACATATTGAGCATGGATAGCAGATCGAGTACAGCCATAGTTACTACCGGGATGTTTATTTTAACTAGAATTTTTATTGCGCAGCCAAAAAATCGCCAAGCGACGTCATCGTAATGTAATTGATTATGGTCTACCACTGCACTGATACAGAATCGTCCACGGCGGCATCGCGATGCATCGATTATGTGATTCATTTCAACATCCCTAGTGAGGAGAGCACACATACTCCACACAGACCTGAGGATTGAACCCAGGAGCTCAGCGCTAACCACCGCACCACCACTGTCACCCCTTGTTGACCCAGTGTGTAGATATTACTGTAGATTTTCTGTGTGTGTGATGGTGTGTGTGAGATGGTGGTGATGGTGTGTGTGATTTGAGACGGCAACGTGCCGCAGCTCTGTGTGCTGAATGTCCGCTAATGAGAGTTTTTTCCTCTAACTGACAGAATTTACTGCCAAGACAAAAACACCTTCCTGCAGGACTGTGAGGATGATGGAGAGACTGCTGCTGGGGGGAGACTGCTCCATCTGCTGCAGGTGTGTGTGTGTGTGTGTAAGAGAGGAAGTTAAATCTTGAACTAAATCCTGAGTAGGAATGTATAGATACAATTCGTCTCTTCTTCCATCTCTCTCTCCCTTCCCTCCCTCTCTCTCTCTTCTCTCTCTCTCCCTCATTTCCTGTGCACTTAACCAAACCTGTGTGGAATCGACGTACTGTTTTAATCAGAACCCAATCTCACTTTTCCATCCATCAGCCTTCAGCTCCGTCCAGCGCCGCCGTTCATCACCACAAACGCACTCTCTATTAGGGACATTCTAAAATGAAAAAGCATTGGAATGGGCATTGGATGAGGGAGCAGTTGTAGAGTCACAGATTTATGAGAAAAAGGTTTATAAAATCATGTAAAATCATACAATTTTAATAAAATGGGTTTGAGATTCTGAGATTGAAGACAAATTTACTAGAAAAAAATTGATTAATTAAAATTTACTAAAAGATAAAATTAAAGTGGTAAATTTATGAGAAACTAAAGTCAGAAATTAGTCAGAAATCTTGGAAATTTTGTGCTTTTTGTCTTTTGAGAATGTTTAAGTTTTTTCTTGTAAATTTATGACTTTAATGTTTAGGGATGCACCGAATATTCGTCCACCGAAAAATTTTGGCCGAAAATGGCCAAAAAAATGCATTTTCGGCCGGATTTCTTTTTAACACGACCGACACAGTGATGACGCAAGCAACAACCGCAACCTGCACACGCCATATTGGATTAGAGTCAACATGTCTGCCGTGTGGGCGCATTTCAATATATCTAAGAAAGACACACAGAGAGCCGTTTGTAAAGCGCGCAATGCCGAAATTTCTAGAGGGGTTGCACCCACAAAGACTTTCTCACCGTCGGGATTAATTTATCATATAAAAATCAAAACATCCCGATCGCCATGCAGAGTATGAAGCACAGAAGAGGCGAGACCCTTCGAGCACACCCACTCCGTCTGTGGCGTTTTTGAAAAGGCAAGAAAGTTTTCATTTTAGTGTTTTAATACACTTTTGTTATAGGCCTACAGAGAATGTTGTTATATCTTTCAACACTTTTTAAAGCACTTGTTCTGAATGCACTTCGTTCGTGCACTTCGTTCAGAATATTAAAATGCACTTGAATTCACTTGTTTTATGAGAGAAGTTATTTAATTGTATAATATTTCAGCTATCTTGCTTTTAGGCTATTCATGAGTGGGGCCAAGTAAAATATTTTATTTCAAATTTTATTTTATATTGTGCATTGTTTGAATGCTAAATAAATATTTTCATAGTTTTGTAACAAATTTATTCTTTGAACCATGAATATTAATTTATGCAATTGCAATGCTTGACTTTAGTGAGGTAAGTACACACAGTTCCAGCCATAACGGCAATATTACAAAAAATTGGTATAATAATGTCTGTCGGTGTTTCGGTTTCAGTTTTCGGCCAAAAAAAATCATTTCGGTGCATCCCTATTAATATTGGTATTTCTGATTTTCTCTTTAGAATTTCTCTCATCTCTAATTATTTGCACTGTTTTATTTACTGTATTTTATTTACAGTGGACCTTGTGAATAAGTCTGACAGCAGTAGAGTCGCTAGAGTCTTTATTTAAAATCATTAAAGTTCACAAGTGTTATATTTCTCTGCTTATATCTGGTTAATTTTAACCTTCATCAGCACCGCAAAGTGTTTCCTGTTCCATTTTTAATCACAACGGGCTGGTTTATAGCGTGCGATACAGTGCCAAGTGTACACGCTAAATGAGACGGCTATTATTAGCCTCCACAGATGGTGCAGACCCCCAACCTGCGTCACAGTGCCGACTGCGCCCTGCTGCGATCTGACTGCGTTTTAACCCTCTGATTGACAGCCACTGCACTCTGTTATCAGCGCTTTATTTTTACAAAGATACATCTTTTTTGTCTTTGCTCCTCCTGGTGTGTGTGTGTTTTTGAGAGCTGCTCCTCAGACACTGTTTATTAGAAGTGTGAACCTTCACTGGTCTCACGCTTATCAGATCAACGATTCTGTCTGATACAGTATCTCGATGTATCACGATGCATCCTAGCAATTTTTCTACATTACTCCTCATTGGCACAGAATGGGCATGGATCACATATAGTAACTAGCGGGAGTTCTTTTTAGCTAGAATTTTTATGCCGCAGCCAGAAAATCACTAGACACGATACCACTTTTAATGTGTGATATGCTTCCGATATTGTAAATTTGGATATGTGCCAGTTCCAATACAGTCTCTCAGTCTTTTTTAAACAGAAAACAAAAAATATCGCTTTAAAAAATATTGAATGCATGACTGAAATTATTCTGTTCTGCTTAAGGAAATACTTGACTTAAATACAGTTACTAAAACCATGTAATAATCACGTACCCATATGTATATGGTAAATTATTTATTATTAAAATAACATCTCAAACATGATTCCTTTAAACACAGTTGTATAATTTAGTAACGCTCCCTAATCCTGCGGTGCTAAAAGCATCAGGAACACAGAGCTTGTGAGTGAGAGCTGGTGTTGTTGAGGAAATTCAACAGTATAATGGTGTGATGTGCTTTTGGGCTTGTAGTGTGTTGTGTTGCTTGTTCTGCTCATTGTCATATCAGTATATATCGGTGTCGGTATCTGTGGCATTGTGCCGATCGGTAAATGTGCACGCTCAGTTGGTTCTGCATGGCGAGGGTGTCACTGCGGTAAAGCTGGTTTATTGTTCAATATTCACACTAATTGGACACTAGTTTAGAAGTTTCAAAAATAAATTGATTATATTTAATAATATATAGTGTCTGGGTGAAGTTCATACAACAAAAGGGTTGGGTACCGAGGGTACTTTTAAAGGTACCGACTAAATGATGTCAGTACTACCGGGTATCGGTTCACATAAAATTAAACCGTGCCAAATTTCTGTACATTCGTACGCTCGTCGGCAGCGGCGTACACAAGCTGAGTGGGACATATGGAACTGGGTTTTACATGAAATAGCAACGAACGGCAAGGAGCCCGGTGTCACGCGCACTCCGCTCCGCAGCCGGTAGTTGGATTGGGACGCGTCCGGTCGCAATTCAAAGGGTATAAAAGGTTTCGCTTCCTCGCGGCGCGCCGCTCTGCCATTGAGTCGGCCTGGCCCTCTCTCCGATTCACTTCGGCTCCAAATGTGAGTACTCCAGTTATTGGGTTTATCTCTTTGACAGAGTGTGTGCTGTTAGAACTCGGGTTATTGTGGTAATCCTAACTCTTCGTGTAATAGAGAGTGAACTCATGTGAACTCGCGTGGCCATCCTTCCTATTCGCGTTCTCAGCCGCGTTTGGGCTAACCACCACGCTACAAGGGCTAACGGCTAACGAGTAGCAGTTTGTTACATCCTAACCAGATCACTGTCGAATTGTGAAAGTGAGGCATTCGGTTCAAGCCCTAACCAGATTCCTGTCCGAATCGCGAGCATTCCGACAGCCGCCTAACCCGGCCGCTGGAAGTTTGTAAGCGTCTGTCTATTCGCCATATCCTCATCAGATCACTGACACCCCGCAACCCTTTTCATAACTTAGCAACAAAATGTGCTTAGAAAGAACTCTTGAAGTGAGGTTTTGACCGCTCTAAGTGCAAAAAACGGGTTTAATGGACACAGGCTCTTAAAGCTACAGCACCTGCAACGATAATCAGTCCTGCATCCAGCATCGTTGTCGAGAACGTGGAATCTGCTCCGTTGACAAAAGTTCCACTGCAGCTTTGGGTGATTAGTGATCTATCTGTTTTAGTTACTGTTGTGGGATATTTTAATTAAAAAACTGTAATAAATGTATATTGTAGTTGTAACATAAGAAACGTTTGAAAGTGTTTGGGGGCTTGTTTATTATTACTGTATTTATTATGATGATACAAACCAGGTGTTGCAGATTCAGAGCAAGGTATTGAAATGAGGTACTGTTGAGTATCGGTACCGAACACCAGGTACAGTAACCTGTACCGATATCGGTTCAGATGTGAAAGGTACCCAACCCTACACAACACAACACAACAGGTTTTAATTTAAATAAGGCCCTATTTTCAGCAGTATATTTTCCTGACTCTATTAGGGCTGTATGTGGTCCTAAAAAGACGTCTGTCTCTGGCTAAATGTGGACTAATCAGACGGACTAAACCAAGCCCAATTTTCAGCAAATAATTTTGGGCTATATAAAGGGTCATGCCGGGCCAACCCGATTTTTAAATACAACGTTCATGGACGTCCGGTGCTCAGTGGGGTTGGACAGTAAATCTGTTTTAGGTTTGGTCCACATCGATATGAAACTCCTCAACCGACAGCAGTGGGATGTTTTATCATTACGACGTATTGTCCAGAATAACATCAATTGTGCTGGGTCCGAGCCCTGCTGGAGCTCCGGGCAGAGGTGAGGGTGAGTTTTAAGTAAAGCTCGGTGCAGGTATTTCTGTGTGATTGCACTACTCTTGTTTGATTGATTGCGTAATGCGAGCCGGCCTGAGGGCTTTGAGGTGCGTGTTGCTTTTATGATGTATGTTTTTATGTGTGTTTGTGTGTGTGTATAGATTCTGGATGTCCGGGACGTGCTGGTGGTGGTTTCTCGCTGGTACGGCGGTATTCTGCTCGGCCCCGACCGCTTCAAACACATCAACAACTGCGCCAGGAGCATCCTCGTTCAGGAGGGATACGCCAACAACGCGGTGAGATTCTAGTCATAAAAGCAACATTTTTACAGCATGAAATAACAAAAACCCTCACATACAGTTCCAGAATAAAATAAGTGCAATATGTTGTTGTGAGTGTAAAATCTACAGGTTCTTTTATGATCATTCTTTTATGAACTATTGCAGTTGCAGGCGTGTGTAAAATAAGAAAGCAGTCCATATTTTAATATATAACTACAATTCTGTTTTTAATGTAGATATTTCATCTGTTATATTCCAACACCTGTACCGCACATGAGAACACCGTGGACTTGTGGACCATATTCTTTTAGTGATATAATTGTAAAATAATATATGTGACTCTGCACGGCAAAACTAGTCGCTTGTCGCAAATTTTCAATTGAGTTATTGTGTTTTCATGAAAGCTTCAAAACGATACCTATATGGAATGAATGGGACGACATATGACTGAGATATCAACATTCAAAGGAGTCGGGTTTCTCCTGTCACGCCAAGTGAGAAACGGAGAAATCTGCCTTTGAAGTTGACTATCGCCGTAGCACTCACAGACGCTTGGTGCGGTCGCGGCTACGTTTGCATTTACGGTAGCCTACGCTGCATTCACAGCCACACGGATAGCCTACCTGCGTTAGGTTAACTGAACTCGGGAGACGAAGATGGATTCCGGAGAAATATCTTCACGCTAGTCAACCAGTGGATTTACCGTAAATATTGAAGTAGAGCGGTCAAAACAGAAACTTTTAACATTCTGCTGGAATTGAATTCCTCACCTCAAGAAAGTCACGTTTTTAGGATGGAAAGGGTAAGTTTTTCAGCCAAATTTATTCACAACAGTACAGTATAGACCTTCCACTGTTTCAAAACACTAAAAACAAAAAATCCAAAATTTTACCCCACGCAACATAAACGCTCGTTTTCCTCCGTTGCGACAAGCGACTGGTTTTGCCGTGGAGGGTCACATGTAGTTGCAACTTCCAGGTTAGACTAATATCATTTACTCCATAAGATAAAATCATAGGTAATATACTCCACTTTTGGAATTTTCAAATAAGTATGATAAAGTTGTAGAAGAACATTGATTTGTATATTTTACATGGACACACAGCCACAAATTGCAGAAACAATGAATCAGAAATAATGTGATGTGGTCTCGTTTCTTTCCTGAGCTGTAAGTGTTATTATACACCACGGGCCCAAAACACGGGGGCTCGGTTCTAGGGCTGGGCGATATCAAGTCAAAACAATATCACGTTTAACTGAATATTTTACCTCGATTACAATTAATGAACATTTATTTGTGTATAGGTTTCACACAACACCAAGCTTAAGCGCATCTATATTCAAGTCCGTTAGCAGTGCAGGTCTGACGTGACCACACGATAGGACTCGAGCTCCAGCTCGCATCTTGCACTCCATGTCCACATAGTAGGTGTGCATGTATGAATTTGTTTCCAGATTTTTCTACCTTTTAATATAAAATTGGGTGCTAAAAATAAAACATATCTGAGCACAAGAAATTATTGAATATACAAAACATAACCATATAATAATGTGTTATGACATGTAGACATGCTAAGGCAGAAAAATTCTAAGAATAAATTTGAGGAAAAAAAAATATATATTTTTAAATATTTGGTTGCGCCACCTGACATTTTTGTTAAAAATACAGTCAAAAGATGAATGTAAACAGGTGATATTTAACTAATGAGACTTGTTTAAACACATTGTTCCAAACTCAATGAAATGCATTACATCCATTTAAAAAGAGAAATTCAATTCAAATACATTTTTAAAAATTCAAAATTTAGAAGCTTTATTTGTCATTGGCCCATGTGTACTGTATATAATCACATATCAATTGCTGCCTCCTGAACTGAATCGAATCAAAATCATATCGTAACAGACTTGTATTGCTAGACGTCGAATTATAACAACATTTCACGATAAAATGTGTGCTTACACACTCGTCAGAGGGAATCGATAACGATCTGCAGCTCTACGCTGTAAAACCCCAAGGTTCCTGCCGACAGCCCAGAATACTCCCATGCCGCTCTTGTAACCATGACGATGCAGGAGCTGCTCACATGTCCTCATTTGCACAGAAATGAAAGCAAACAACAAACAAATGAATCCCTGCTGAAGTCGCCTCTCCGAGCGCCGTTTCGCGTGCGTGTGTATGCTCATCAGCGCCAACCGGTAAACACCACTCGACTACTCCACAAACAGCACAACCGAAGAGATGCCAGTAACCTGCTGCCCGTGTTCATATGACAAGGGGGCATCTTAAACATTCTTGTAATAGCAATATATGTGTATGTATATATATATACAGTACTGTGCAAAAGTTTTAGGCAGGTGTGAAAAAATGCTGTAAACAAAGAATGCTTTCAAAAATGGAAGTGTTAATCATTTATTTTCATCAATCAACAAAATGCAGTGAATGAACAAAAGAGAAATCTAAATCAAATCAATATTTGGTGTGACCACCCTTTGCATTCAAAACAGCATCAATTCTTCTAGGTCCACTTGCACACAGCTTTTGAAGGAACTCGGCTGGTAGGTTGTTCCAAACATCTTGGAGAACTAACCACAGATCTATAATCCTATAATCCTACAAAATAATATAATGATTATAATCCTACAAAATAATATAATGACTATAATCCTACAAAATAATATAATGACTATAATCCTACAAAATAATATAATGACTATAATCCTACAAAATAATATAATGACTATAATCCTACAAAATCCCTGACTTTGTGCAAGTGTACCTATAAGAATTGATGCTGGTTTGAAGGCAAAAGGTAGCAACACCAAATATTGATTTGATTTAGATTTTTCTTTTGTTCACTCACTTTGCATTTTGTAAATTGATAAAAATAAACAATCATTATTTATATTTCTGAAAGCATTCTCTGTTTACAGCATTTTTTCCACACCTGCCTAAAACTTTTGCACAGTATTGTATATATATGTTGCTATTATATAACTGTTGCTGAAAATGGCCATCATAATATTGAATATTGTGTTAGTTTTCCCCAGTGTGTGTGTATTAGAGACTGACCCATATGTTTTCATCAGCACCGATACCAATTATTACCAAACATGAATATATGTCTGCTGTAAAAATAGAAATTGCAATCAAACATTACAATTACAAATACTCCAACTAGGGCTGAGCAATTAATCGTGATTTAATCAAAACAAGAAACTCTAATTTTGCCCATGCCAGTTATTTTAATTATTTGTAAAATTCTGTTAATACTTGTAATTCTGTTTTGATGTAGTGTTCGCCTAAATACACAATATATGTACTTACATTACATTAAATGTAAGTGCATATAATAGTTGAACACATTTACTGTACAAATTAGAGACAGCACTGATCCGATATGTGGATGGGATATCGGTCTGATAACGACTCAGACAGCTGGGGTGACATTGTGCCGATCTGTGGAGCCGACCTGTAAATGTGTGCACGATCAATTTGTTCTGCATGGGAAGTGTGACTGTGGTAAAGCTGGTTTATTGTTCAACATTCACACTAATTCCTACATATTGATATGACAATGAGCAGAACAAGCAACACAACACACTACAAGCCCAAAAGCACATCACACCATTATACTGTTGAATTTCCTCAACAACACCAGCTCTCACTCACAATCTCTGTGTTCCTGATGCTTTTAGCGCCGCAGGATTAGGGAGCGTCACTAAATGACACAACTGTGTTTAAAGGAATCATGTTTGAGATGTTATTTTAATAATAAATCATTTAGAATATACATATGAGTGTTTAATTATTACATTGTTTTTGTAGGAAAACAGGATTTACATCAAGTATTTCCTTCAGCAGAACAGAACAATCTAAGTCTCCTCCTCACAGAGAAATACACAACGTATTCATTAAAAAGTGGTATAGTATCGGTACTCGGAATCGGCCCACACCCAAAGCACAAATATTGGTATCGGAACTGCATAGCTAGTACAAACCTAGTCATTGAACCATAAGGACAAAACCCTACAATAAAAATCCCAAAATAAAATAATCATCATTAATTGTAATCAAGGTAAAATGTTCAGTTAATTGTGATATTGATTTGAGGTGATATTTTGCCAGCCCTAGGATCTTGTCATTCATATCCTTATGATGATTTTCCCTCTTCCTACTTTATACCACGCTCATGAGAGCAAAGAGAAACCGGGTTTTTATTGCCCCCGGCTTTCTCTCTGCAGAACGCCTCGAGCTCAGCGGTGCAGAGGCCGATGTGGAGAGGGGAGAGAGAGAGAGCGTGTTAGAAAGCATCATAGAGCAGTGGAAAGGTTGGAAAGCCTGAATGATTCATTAATTTGGTTCTCACATTTAAACTGAAAACCAAAACCCTTAAAATGTAAGCTTTTCCAATATTTAGTTCCAAAAGCAAAATAAAAAAGCTATTAACGATTCATTTTCACATTTTAACCTGAAATTAAAAATGCAAACATATTTCATTTTGTTTTTTATTAAAAATTAGGCAACAGCTGGGTTGTTGCTTTTCTTGTCAATAATCCAACTGCACCCTTCAGCTCAAAAAAGCTCTTTTATGGCCACTACAAGAAATTTCCCAAATGAAAACATCATTCTGGCATCATACATCACGTAACATCATTTTATATTGAACAGCAAGCTTTTATCATGTCTCCTTTTTTTTTTTTTTACTATTTTCACCTTTTATCTTATTCTACCTTTTGAGCACACAACAATCACAGTCTCTTCAGGAGTTGCGTCTAGTAGTCATTTGTATCTTAACTCCGGAATGTTCCGGATGACTGGAGTAATGTGGAACATCCCAACATCTGCATGACATTTTAAAGGGAAGTACATCAGAAATCATACACTCAGCCTGTCAATGAACACAACCAGCTGGCATTAACAACCAGAAGGAGGTTTATCAGGAGCGGTGATGTCTGTCATCAAAATTTCATCAAAATTAAATTTTAAAGAACAAGAATCTACAATATGGAGCGAAATAAAAGCATTACTGTGGAGACTGTCAGTTTTCAAAGGTGTCACTTTTAATTTTAAGTTCATTTTATTGAAGTTTTAATAATTATTTTATGGAGCCTCTAAAAAGACAAGAGAGAAGAAAAATAAAAGATTTTAGAGTGTTCAACAGAAAGCATTGCATGCTCATGAGAAAGTCACATGCAGACAGACGAGACAGTAACTTGCGCTCATGAGAAAGTACCACACACACAAGTGAAAGTATCTTATGCTCACACAAATGTATCACATGCTCACGAGAAAGCAACCTGCGCTCACAAGAATTTAAGGACTTCTTTAATACAAAAAATCAGTCAAATAACAGTGAGTGGATTTATTTACCACATTTACCCACAAGCAATGTATGTAGTTACAAATTAGCAGCGTTTTTGGTTTGTGTATAACATTCAAAGCAGTTCATGATGATGATGATGATAATAATCTCAGGCTCATAAAGACATGCATACACACGTAAAGCGAGGCGTGTTTGTCTGCAGTTGGCAGCAGCGCTTCCCCGCCATGCGACATATAGCATTAGCACCACACTGTGTAACGCAACATGACTTGACTCTCACAACACAGCGGAAATGTCTCATACAAACAAGTGGAGCTGACGACCTGCAGAAGGAGAATGCAGCTCTTCCTTTATAATGAACCTGGAGTAGTGATGACATTCACCAAGATTCCACTCGGTCTCTCAGGGAGTCGTTTGAGCAGTTGCTTGAGGAGTGGATTGCACTTTACGCTGCTGTTAATTGCCATTTTTACCCTCTCAAAAAAAACCTTTAAATTAACCTTTGGAGAGATTTAATATTTTGCCTTCCCCAACTCAGACTGGAGACTTTGGACTCATTGGCAGTTGTGATTTTTATTTATTTCGGTGTATGAAAACCTCACTTTTCACCTACATACTCACAACTGAGGCAGTGGAGACCGTCAGGAAACGACTGCAGCTTCACCATGGAACAGATTTGCACTTGCCTGGACCTCAGCCTTACCACCACATACTTCAATTACAATGAAGTTAAAGTTTAACTGAGTGATTATCTGTCTTGGTGAACACAGCACACACTGCGCCACAACCGAGTGAGAGCTCTGGATTTGACTCATCCGTAAAGCTATAGAGCGGCACCTGGCGAGTAGTGCTTGGGGACAGTACATTGCTCATGAGTACCTTAGTGGTATCTTTACCGGTCTGGGATATGAACGGGCGACCTTCCGATCACGGGGCCAACTCACTAGCCGCTACACTACCAAGACTGCCCGATACATTAATCTACATTGATAAGGGTTGGCATCGGCCCTGAAAACTGTGGAAAATTAACACTATACCAATTTATGATGACCTAATTCAGCAATAATTATGTTTTTGCAATAACAAGAAGGTTAAAGTTGCCCTCTTTTCACACGGACATGGGCAGCAGGTTACTGGCATTTCCTCGGTTGTGCTGTTTGTGGAGTAGCTGAGTGGTGTTTACCTGTTGATCACCCTGCTGATCACTCTACATACTGCAAAAACAAGCTGTTGAGTGTAGTGCAGGTTTACTGATGTGGTGCGAACAGACAGGGAGGAAAATGATTATTACACATGATTATCGGAGCGTTTCAAAAGCAGTCTGGGTTTTGTGACTTTTCACCCGCATGGAGGCTGATGTGTGTAAAAATTCAGCAGCAAGTCTGTGTGATACAAATAAACAACAGAATGTCCGTGTCACCGCTGTGGTGAGAGACTGAGCCAGACTGGCCGAGCTCCAACACCACTGGGCTGCATTTTGGGAGTCAGGTGTGTAAAATTGGCCCTGGGCGTTTGGGTGGCTCCACGCAACAATGATTCATCTTTTTTAGTTTTTATACGTTTAATTTAACAATCTGTATATTTATGTCACCAAGCTGCCATTTAATACTTCCTCTTTACCACAAAAGGCACACTGGACCTAGGGCTGGGCGATTTGGCCTAAAAATAATATACTGTACATGATATATATCTCAACATAGTCTCGCTTTCTGAGAGAGAACAACATTTCCCACAATCCCCTGCACCGTGTCTCGGAGCCACGCCACAATAATGCGATGGAATAATATCAAGTAAATATCTGTATTGTGAGTAGAGCGCTGGTTGTTGTTTATCAGCTAAAATATGGGTTTTGTCTGTAATCAAGGGGAAGATTTGACTGTAGTGTTTTTGTTAGTGAGCGCGTTCCATATCGAGTAGCATGTTTACATCACGAAGAATGTCATTAATGCACGTTTACGTACAAATCCCCATGTTGTACTTATACAGTATATATATATATAACTATATTCATGAGAAATAAATTGAATGTACAGATAAAAACTATTCTAAACTTGTATGTTTTGCCTCAGAGTTTGTGACAAGTTAAAGCAAAGTTGTATGTGCTTCGTCTGCTTTTGTAGTCTGTTGTAGCTGTTTAATTAATGAGCACTTTGTAAAGAACTGTGTGTGTGACAGGACAACAGAGGGAGGATTTATGATATTGTTGTAGAGGAGTGTTTATGCATTATGCATGTGTGAGATTTGGTGTAAACACAGTGAAGAGACTCATTAGTGCAATTTACAATAGATGATTTTGCTGTTTGTGATCTGGACATAAATATGGAAATCTAGTATATTAGCAACTTACATAGTGTACATTAGCAACTTACATTAGCAACTTACATAGTATACATTAGCAACTTACATTAGCAACTTACATAGTGTACATTAGCAACTTACATTAGCAACTTACATAGTGTACATTAGCAACTAACATAGCAACTAACATCGTGTACATTAGCAACTTACATTAGCAACTTACATAGTGTACATTAGCAACTAACATAGCAACTTACATAGTGTACATTAGCAACTAACATTACCAACTAACATAGCAACTTACATAATGTACATTAGCAACTTACATTAGCAACTTACATAGTGTACATTAGCAACTTACATTAGCAACTAACATCATGTACGCAATGGTAATAATTCAGGGGTTTTCAAGGGGGCTTCTGTGCCAGGGACCACCACTAAGACTAAGCAGTGTGAGTGTGTGGTTGGGAGTATTTTTTGTATTACCTTTTAGATATTTGCATTAAATTCATTATTCATGAAGATGCCCAAATCATCTGGAAATGTTTTGCAGTTATGTGATTAATTTCAACACGACTAATGTTTGATGTCTGATTGATGTTTTATTTTGGATCGGTCCTATGGGCCCATTCATCATCAAATCAATGTATCAGTGTAAACTGATGTATCGTTACACACAAAATACATGTTAGCAAAACCACCCCAAGCCTGATGTCAGATTGTTTCTAGTGAAGCTGAATAATTCCTGAGTATTTTGAGTGGTGTGACCGTCTATAAAACTTTTTGTTCACATCTCCTTTACTCCGTGTTCCTCTTTGTGAAGTCCTTTTGTGTTTTTTTCTCTATGTTTCGAGATCCTTCCCGTTCTCTCTCTCTCATTTATTTTCTAGACGCTCCGCTGGCAGCCGCTTATTTCATCTCACGCTCCGTTCCTTTGGATCTCATCACTTTCTGTCCTCCTCTCCCTCAGGACGAAGCATCAAAATCAGCCATGAAGAGAAAACAGCCCAGAAGCAAGAGGACAAAGTAAAAACGGCCACATTTTACACCTTGCTGTGCGTTTCCTGGCTGCGGGTCGTCTCTCAGCAGCTCGGTGTGTTAAGGTGATGGGTTTTTGGAGGATAATAGAGAGAAACATTACAAACCTGAAGAAGCTCAGATGATGACGAGGACGACGCAGAGTGCAGACACATTTACGACTGCAACAACTTCAAACCTGTCATGCTAAAATAATCATGGGTCACGTTGGTAAAATGAGAATTTACTTTTTAACATTAAAAAGGTGAATGTCATTCCTCCAAACTGCTTGAGCTCGTTCATTTGTAAATTAAGTGGTGGATGTCATTAATCAGACCCTGCAGGATTTCGTAATGCTGTGATTGCAACTATTAACGCAAATTCAGCCAATCTTTTGCAATTTTTACCAATTACGTCGATTAGAGGTTGTAAATATCGGTTTTGATTAATTTTCGATGAATTGCACAGCTCTACTGTAGATACTGAAGTCAGCGTTGTGGAAAGTGTGCTGCTGTTTTATCTCTCAGGAACATCATTGCACAATGAACCACAAACTAGAGCAGCTTCAGTGAGCTGTGATGTGAGCACAACTCTTTTTATTAATTGCTCATCTGCGATGCAAATCCTCGGTCATAGGTGAGGAAGTGCGTTTAATCTCCTCTGTCATTAGGAGTTTATTCAAGCTTTAAGAGAAGTCTGCTGACTTATTCGCTCCTCATCTCAGTACTTCGTGAAGATGGGATCCAGCGCGGGGCTCGGCTCAGAATAGTAATGTTAAATAATAGATGGGAACAGTTGGGGAGTTGATTGCCGGTTCAGGTACCGGACTGGTGAAGGCACCACTGAGGTACTTCTGAGCAAGGTACCGTTCCCAAACACTGTTCCCCGGGTGCTGCCAAAAAAGCTGCCCACTACTCCTTCACAGATGGGTCAAATGCAGTGCTGTGTTCACAGTGACAAATAATCACTCAGTTAATTTACTTAAGATGTGGACAGCAGAGCACTGATGTACGCTGATGTGGATAAGTCTGCTAAATGCTGTAAATATAAATGAATACTGTACAAACCGCATTTGGTGGACACAGGCTGTAAAGGGACAAAATTTGAGCTCCATGTTAGTCTATGTGGTGCACACATCAAAAACATGTATACAAGCAAAACAGACCACACGTTTTAGAGTTGGAACTAAGTGTCTAGCGGATAACAATGTGATTGCTCAACACACTCTCATTTTAGTCCAAATTCAGATGAGCAAAACTGCAAATAAAAAGTGGTTTGTTAAGCATCATTATGTGACCACTGACAGCTCGCCGACTTTATAGGGATGTAATAAAAAATGAACAAACGGCAGTACATCAAAAAACATGATCAGTCATTCTTCAGATGCTTTGTTATGTGATTTTTATGCGTGTGGAGTTAAAACTCATCAGTATTCTGCAGGAACGTGGGAGATCATCGTAATCTAGTCGTGTCTGCTTTAAATCGTGTCAGGTGGTTTGGTTACAGTTTGTCTGTTTGTAAAAGTGTCAAAACAAGCAGCAGCTTTGATGCATATGTTTATGATATGACATTAAAAGCCCTGCCGTAGCCACAAGTCACTCAAAACTCAAGACGGCGTTTCACTGCTGATGCAAGTCATGAGCAACTTCCTGATTTCCAATTGAAATCCACTTGAAACGTGTCTGCCCAAGTGAGCGGTTCCAGATCTCGGAGGAAGTTTTACAGTAGCGCTGATCTTCTGCAGGAATATTTTACCAGTTCTGTGTGTTCCTGTTGTTTCCCAGCAGTAACCCACGCCGGCGGCCGAAGTGCCGTTTGATTCCCATGCTTTGCGTTCAACTCACTTTTAAGTCTTTACTTTTCTCAGCCACTTCCCCGCTCATAACTCTATTCCCTTTCTTGGTCCTCGCTCTCTCTTCGGTCTCTCCATCCAATGAATATTTATGACCCTTTTGACTGCTGCCTCGACCCTTTCAGATTCAATTCCTGCCTCTTCCTCTCGAGGGACATTGCTAAATATTTTCATAGACCTTTGTTGTTGTGACTCCTTGTCTCGGGAGTCGAACACGCTCTGCATGCCAAAACACCCAACCTGGCTCGTTCAAGGACGTGTTGTTCAAACGCAGGAAACCCCATCACAAACACGAGGCTCGGAGACGACGTCACCTTTGAAGCATCCTAATCCTTTATACACTTCCTCTGTAGGCTGAAGGAACGTGTCTTTAGTGTGTGCAAATACTGTAAAAATCAAAGTTTCGACTTGGCTGTCTTTCTTTCTTCCTCTCATTAACACTCTCGCTGTCACCTGTGCTGGAGAAGCTACTTTAAATGTTAATTTTTATTTAAAAGACAAGTGTTTCCAGCTCATCTCAGCTAAAACAAGTACACAGAGACGAGACGACGTGGCACGAGGTTTTACAGAGTACAAAGAAGGCATTTAGAAGATACATATAGAAATAAATTATACGTATAAACTCTAAACTAAAAGCTGAAATATAATATTACTATTGTAAATGGTATCTGATAGAATATCCATATAATGGAAAGTGAAAAGTGTAGTGTGCTGATTGTAGCTTTTATCTACACAAAAGACAAACATTGGTGAGGAAATGTAAAGTAACTGCATCAAGAAATCAGACATCACACTTCAAATCAAGTCAAAAAATACAAATACAAATACAAATATAAGGAAAAACTAGTATCTGGAGAGACTGGAGAGATTTCACAAACCACACAAACAAGATGATCACTCCGTCCAGCCGTCTCCGTCTGCAGCATCAGGAGCCCAAAGAGTATTTTTCTTCCAAACAGCCGAGCCAGATAATTTCCCTCCCAAAATAGACATCAATAGAGAGACATTAGCATTGCATGAAAGTAATTTATTTGCACGGTGCATAAGAAGTCCTGCCCTTTTGTATCGCCCACTGGCTGACAACACTATCAACTGAATTAAATTAATTGGAGAAATCAAATCAGCAAATTAAATGTGGCCCAGTGGGGCCTTGAGGTGAAAGAAAAGCAGAGAGGAATGGTAATGTGAGGTTAAAGTGGGTCTCTTAGTCAGACGCGTCTGTTTACTCACACAAAGATCCAAACCCTTCATCAGACGAGATCAAACATCACGGTGAAGAGGCAGATGCTTTCTCCAGACATGTAGGGATGTGACGATACATCGATACAATGGTCAATGAGCACTTAGTATCAATCCGACGTTGATCAGACAGTATCCATACTGTAAAATCACTTTATACTGAGCAAGATATATTTATATTAAAAATGGATCATCTTTATGTAAACTTTATTATTATTATACTGTACACATGTATACAGAAAGACGAGTCGTAATGATACATCGATTTAGTGATCATCGAGCACATGGCATCCATCCAAAATGAAAACATTGAAAAGACATCATACATATTGTAATGTAACTTTATGTAGTTTTATTAAAAGAGAAGATTATTTTATATTTAAATGTATGGTTCAGCACAGGAATTAAAATGTCAAAGGTTGAAAAATGTTTTAGTTTTGATGTGATTTAAATGGATAGTGAACTTTAAACTAAATCGTATCATAGCAGACCTTGTGATCTCGGCACACGTTGAATAATCATTGAATCGATATAATATTGTATCACAACGACTCCAGAAACATTACATGTGAATTGCCAAATATCAGGGGTGTGTAAAAATAAAGCTGGTGTGAACAAAAACACGTAAAAGAAGCTTTATAGATCACACACACAAAGTACTTCCAGAAAATTGTTCAACTTCACTAACAAAAATATTGATATCAGGCTCGAGGTGGTTTTTCCAACCATTTTGTGTGTCCGTGTGAAAGGTAGCGCTTGTGTCAGGCACGTCCAGAGTCCGAGGTGGGATTTTACACGGCCCGCGCCTTCTGTATTAAAATGTCTGGTGTTATTTTGTGTTTAAATTCTGATCACGCAGTGGAACGTTCACCAGCAACATCTCTGGTCTTTACTCAACTCTGCTGCACACGTGAAACATGTTTAACTACTAAACTGTGTGTTTGCTTCACTTAGTGAATGTGAGCTCACACATGGGCTGTGTCCCGAGCCGCGTACTACTGCACTTAATAGTATGGTAGGTAAGGTGCTCTTATCATACTCTTCTATTTGGTAGTATGCATGTCAGGAAATAGCCGGGGTTGTAGCTTAACGGCTCTCTACACACTAGGTAGTGCACATGGAGAGTCACACACGCCCTATTTGACTTGGTACACTACATAAGGCGGGAAGGGATTTTTCCTTAAAATGTGCCCTACGCTGGAAATGCTCCGCCCTGCTCCACTCTGCTTTCACACTCACTTGACTTGGCGCTGTGTTAGAAATGTCAAAACTATGGTTATTTTTGTGCCAAAATTCTGGAACTTTAGTGAGCAAAATATCTTGTCTTTACACGTTCGACTCTGCCTTCCTCATTTCTCAGTATCGTCAGACACAAGCATGAAAAATATTGGATATCGGCATTGGCCAATAATTCCTGTATGGTGCATCCCTACTTTATATTGAACAGGAAGTCAATTTTTATTAAAGCAGGATGATTGTTTTTTATTTGAGTTGTCTGGTTGAGTTCAGGAATAAAATTATTAAGTGATAATTTAGTAGCTTTTTTTGATTTGATATGAATGGAAGTGATGGAGTTAAATCCGCATATGATATTGTCTCATATCGATCGCTGCCTCCTGAGTTGGATCAAACCAAAATCTTATTGTAACAGACTTTGCGATATCAGAGGACCTTGAACCTATATAATATTGTATGGTGTCGAAATCGTATCATGTAGCCGTCCCTCTCTCTCTCTTTGTCTCTGTCTTTCTGTCGCTCTTAAGGACAAAAGAATGAATTTTCTCACACTGTAAACCTTTTCTGATTCAGCATCAGCTGCCACAAAGACAAACACAAAAACACAACAGATGCATTGTGAGGATTTTGACGCTTGTTCCTCCGTGGTTTCTGTGTTGTGCTTTTCACGCTGGCCATGTGGGGGATCAGTCAGAACGCTGGTGTGAAAATCACTAAAGCATCACTTAAAACTGTGAGAACAGAAGCATTCATTTAATGGACGATGCGCTTCCTCCGAGGACTGCGGCAGTAACTTGAGAGGATATGAAAATCAGAGAGAATAATTAGGATAAACTGGAGAAGCAGCTCCTGACTTAAGCTGGGTTTAATTGAGTATTTGTCATTGTGAACACAGCACAGCACACAGTGCATCTTAACCAAATGTGAGCTCTGCATTTGACCCATTCTGACATGCAGCACACAGGGAGCAGTAGCTTGGGGACGGTACCTTGCTCATGAGTACCTCACTGGTACCTTTAGTGGTCTAGCGACCTTCTGATCACAAAGCCAACTCTTCAATTCCAACTGCCCCAGTGTCTCTGATGGGATTCAAACCCACATGCTTAGGGTCAAACTGATTCCAAGCCAAACTCCTTAACCACTGAGCTACGCTTCATTGAGTGAACGCAGCACACAGTGCACCACGCCGGCCTACGTGTGAGGGAGCAGTGGGCAGCACCCGGGGAGCAGTGCTTGGGGACGATACCTTGCTCACGAGCACCTCAGTGGTACCTTCACCGATCCGGGATTCAAACCTGCGACCTTCTGACCGGGCGAAGACCCTAGCATTACGCCACCAACTGCCCCATGTAATGTAAAAACATCCATTTAACATAAGTTGCTGCAGTCACACAATGGAGGAGTCAGAGCTGGAGCCAGCACCACAGAGCCAGGGCAGGAACGCATTTCAGTCTTGGAAATTCAGACAACACTTGACATTAAGAGAAGGAAAAGGGTGGAGTATGAAGGGTGTGATCGCCACGTTCGTACAGTTGTAAAAAGCAAGACAATGTGGAAGTAAAGTATTCAGAATACGTTGCTCACTCTAGAGTAATCTAATGGAATATGTTACAAATGAGATTTTGGGGCATGTATTCTGTATTCTGTAGTGGAATACATTTTAAAAGAAACTTTCCGAACACTCGCCTTAACAACAATGTTGGATGTTTGGTGTAGATATTGATGGACGAGGCCCATGCTGTGGTGTCCGTGCTGTTTTCCAGCCATCACGGTGATTAAAACAGAAACAAATGGAGAAATAAAAGTGAAAAGCTCTAATTCCTGCTGGTTTTTGTATTATCTGCAGAGGGACAGGGTTCTCTTTGGGCCTGCTCGGTGGCTCTGCCACATTCCGGCTGCTTCATTATCTCCTCAGGAAGAGGGAAAACACAGAAACACACAGCTGTTCTCACATGTGGGGAGCAACACACACACACACACCGCATACTAACACTCCGGCTCATAAACACTCCTTATTATCATCCGTCTCACATGGGGGTTTATATGCATGAGGCGCATGTAGAGGACACAAAAACCACAATTACTCATAACGGCTCAGACATGCAACTTTATTTCTGGGCCAGTATGCATGAGACTTCTGACGAATACATCGTACATTTTGACTTTTCTTGTTTAAAAATTCTTAGCAAGAAGTAGGACCTAAGAGCATTGTATAAAGATGCTACAAATAACTTCAGCAAAGTCTAAGCCTGACTCCTAAGTGCTGAGAGAAATGTGGTGAAATGAGGACTACAAATAAAATCACTGCCCAACTGTAAAACGTGTGGTCTGTGGGCTGCTTGTAAACATGTTTTTGATACGTGCTCTCATTCGCGAATTCTGTCTATTTTTCCATCCGTTTTTACCCCATAGGCTAAAATGGAACTCAAATTTTGAAGCTTTACTGAGCGGCCGCTGTTCTTCACAAAGCCACTAAATTTGACGTGATTCGAGGCTCCATGAGCTTCTTCACATATCTGTAACCATCATGACCCGCACTCGTCTTTTTCATCATTTTATTTTGTCGTTTATTTTTCCCGTAGGAACCTTTTGGTTTTCTAGGAGTACATGGGATTTGGGGTTCTCACACGGTTCTTATGCCGCCTCAGACCATCTCACTGAACACACATCTCAATCTGTTTCCACCCCCACTCGTCTTTTTCTTACTGAACTCATCCCTCCTTCTTTCCACATTCACTTCAGTGCATTTTAATCAAGGTCTACTCGGATAGTTTTCATGTCACAGCTACATGTCAGCCCTCATCACCCAACACCTCATGATCATCATCTTGACTCCACTCCTCTTTTATCATCCCTCGTTCTTTCCCCATTTACTTAGACATCACCTAGCCACCACGTAACAACACCCTAGCAACCACCTAGCAGTGCATAACAACACCCTAACAACCACCTAGCAATACCTAGCAACACAATATAAAAATGTAGTTACACATTTTATGGTACATTTAAGAGAGAATGTGTTAATACCTACACAGTAACTTGATATATTGAAATGTGCAAAATTCAAATATCAGTATATTGTGGTTGTTTGCAGCATTATACAATATCTTACAGATAAATCAGTTAATATAAAGTTGTACGTGAAACACCAAATTGGGTTTTCTTACAGAGAGCAATACAAAGATAAAATTAGACTTAAAATAATCAGTTGTAATAATCAGTATATACATATAGATTTAAACTTCAAAGCAGCAGTTGAATTTTTGAAGTTTTTAAGTTGAACCAGCTGGATTTTTTAGTGTGTGTAGGTTATTAACACATTCACTCCTAAACACAGCTGTAATTTACAGAATTAAAATCATCAGGCATCTTCACATTCATTTCACACATTTCATTTCTGTAAAGTGGTTCTGTAAAGGTTGTAACACTGAAAACTCCATATTATAAATTCTAAACCATACATTATGCAGGTGCAGCAGATGAAAGAAGTATATTAACATGACTAACTGATCACTATTTTTTACATTATTGTATAGCTTCAGCATGAGAGCTTTTGTTTTATTTCTGTGCATATATTCACTTATTTGATTAATATTTCATTTCAAGTCTCTGTACGTTTGAGAGAGCCGCTGTCAGAACGTCACACCTCGGTTCAGTTGAACCTTTTGAACTCACATCAATGTTTTACATTTCTCGTTTAATGTCATTTGGTTTCAGCAGCAGCAGCAGCTTTGAGAGTGGATTATGGGAAATCAAAATGACTGAGTGAGGGGGACGGTTAAAGATTCAATGTGCGAAATTAAACTTTTTTAAATATTTAAAATAAAATATAAAACATCCGTAATTTCATTATATCTTCGTTCAGTTTTCTGTTGCTGTCCTCAATTTTAGTGAAAGTGAGTGATTATTTGTCATTGTGAACACAGCACAGCACACGGTGCACCACAACCAAATGTGAGCTCTGCATTTGACCCATCCGTGAAGCAGCAGTGGACAACTTTTTTGGCAGTGCTCAGGGAGCAGTGCTTGGGGATGGTACCTTACTCATGAGTACCTCAGTAAAATGTACCCTGAACAATCCTAAGAAAGTAAACTTATGTTTTAGGCTAAGTGTGGAAATTACAAATTTGGGGCAGTTAGTAGTGTAACTATTAGGGTGTTTGCCCTGCGATCAGAAAGTCGTTGGTTTGAATCCCGGACTGGTAAAGGTACCACTGAGTTACTTTCCCATAATCCCCTCTAAAAGCCGCCACTACAGAGACCTAGACTAGAAAGAGAGAACTTAGATTTAACAACAGGGTGGGTTAAAAAACAAGAGCAGCTATATATTATATATAAATATAAGACCAAAGATAAAAGAACAGTACATAAAATGTATGTATTCTAAGTAGGGCTGGGTGATATGAACTCAAATTAATATCACGATTATTTGAACATTTAACCTTGATTATGATGCAAGAGGGACTACTTTGAGGTTTTTTTGTCCTCATCATCCACTGAAGGTTTGTATTGTGAATAGGTTCATCTATAAAAGCTGGGTTTCAAATGAAAGAGTGATTTTTAAGAGATTCAATATTCTTTAATTGTCCCATACATAGTTATACAACATATAGTGAAATGTGTCCTGAACGATCCAAAGACAGCAAATCAAAAATTAGTTTAGAGTTTAGAAACTTTAGACAAGTTGACATCTTAAGTTAAAACCGTTACAATAAACTAAAAACTTACATGAATAAAATATATGAATGAAAATATAGAAAATAGAATAATCTAAGGTAATACTTTTTTTTCAAGATTCAAGATGCTTTATTTGTCACATTATTACGTCACATTATGTCACAAATTATACAGGTACAACATGCAGTGAAATGTATCCTGATCCGCTCCTTTGACCATGCAATTTAGGCAAAAATTAAAAAATAAAAGAGATACAAATGCAAACTTAAAAATATAACTGCAAGCAGTGATTACGGGGGCCATGCAGTTTGCAGCTGTATCAGTTTTTGACGAATCGAAGTGCACAGACGTTGAAAAATGACACATTTCATCCCTTTATTTAGGGTGCTACGGTTCCAAACTTATTAGGCAAAACACAAAATAGCTTATTATAGCGCCACCAACCGGCAGAGTGGTGCAATTTTTTTTGCCTGAGTAGTGGGAGGGGTACCAGACCTACCTGCCAAATTTGAAAGCTGTAGCCCACCCAGAGCCGGATTTCTATGACACTCAGTGTGTGGCATTGCAGTCCTATGCCAAGCCCACCATATTTATTTGCATGTTACAGAAATATGAAGACCTAAATTGAAAATATGCTTGATAGTAATTAAAGAAGAATGTCTTGGGATTCAAGTGATACCAGTTGCATGCAGGTTGGACAAAAATCCAGGGACTA